>CM061919.1:125305391-125354326 GCA_031002005.1 Vandiemenella viatica
TGCCAATGATATCGATAAATCTATAAAGATTAAATTTTATCAAACTTTGACAACTGTCACACTCTACCAACAAAATGCAAATTTGTTATGACATTGTACAACTTTATTCATCATTACGATATATCACAATCAGCATGTATAATCCAGGATGAGAACTTTTCAGACCCCAATCGTACATTAGGTTGGTACATTTCATTACTTCAAAGTGCAATTACTTTCTCATTACTGAGAAAACAACCAACACAGCCGCGATTTTTTTTAAAATAAAAATTAAATGTAATCCCATATCTAACTTCGTTGTTACTGTTAAAATTATATAAATTTTATAGTTACATCAATGAGTTATGGATATATCAGCGGTAAATTATACGACAGATGACTCAGAAAAGCACAGAAATGGCAACAAATGGAAAGACAAGAGGAAAACACCTAGAGAAGAATGTATGAAACAAAACATTAGTATTTACAGAAGAGAATTTAAAAAATATATGTAAAAAATGTCAATAAAACACCTTAATGGATGTACCGATGCGTCATCTGGGGTTCGAGAGGCTTATCATTGCTGTAAGAAACACACGTTTGATGAAATAACAATAATAATAACCAAACAAGAGTCCTGTTATTGGTTTTTTTCTGATTATCATGAAATTGTTCATGAACTTCTTTAACCTTTTTAATTAAGGCTTTAAAGATTGTCGACTTCAATGTTATTATAAAATGGAGAGTACTGTGGACAAAGAATGGGAAGAAATTCAGCCTGCAATAGATTCTCTTCTACTGGTTTTGGTAAACGAAGCAAAACCTAAATCTGGATGGCTGGATCGCGGGTAACATCGTTTAACCATACCCGTGCGTTACGATTCGCTCAAGAAGTTCGTTTGCTACTGCCTTCATCAAAAATTTATTTCATTGTAAAATTTTGGCCATTTTCTAATTTTTTTATTGTTTTTAGAGGTTGTAAAGCTGAAAAACGTTACTGACCAGCCACATACGATACCTGGGTATCAGATAAATGGAAAGAAAGTTGTTCATGTCTAGTTGAAACAGCCATGAAACATCATTTTTAAATTTGGTAACAGCATTAAAGGACTGCTTTGAAAAAAGAAAATATTAGGTGTAAAACATTGATTTATGGTTAAGAAAATTTTTCAAAAATTGTACGTACAGCGCACATAAATTTCTGGAAATGAAACTTCGTTCTTACGAATATCACGAGGAAGGAAAATTGAAACATCAAGAGGATGGTGTTGTAGGAAGATGTAGAAACTAATACGACGTGATGTGCATAATAGATTTTAAAAAAAACAAAAAAAACGGGTGACAGGATGGTTACTTACATTTTAAGGCGAGCTGTGGGTGAACAGTAAGTTTAGCCCCGGAAATCCGGAAGAACTGATTTTAATTCGTAGTCCGGCCAACCAAATTTCGGCTCTCCATATTTTCTCTAAATTACTCATAGCAAATGGCAAAATGTTGCCCTCATTAATGTTGTGGCCGATTTATTTCTGTTCCTTGCTGCAATACTGTGCCAGCAATACTTTTCTAGAGGGGTATAACGGAACCGAAGAACTGCAGAGAAAAGTAAGAGATACATTGCTTGAAGCTGCTAACAGATAATTTATCTACTAATAATGGTGAAGATATTAAATAAGACAGAAAGACCGGTAAGATTGCATGAAACTACGAGTCAATATAAAACTCGTAGTCAGGAAGACTGATGACAGAACGAAAATAAGTAACTGGAAGAAATCAAACACGGAAGGAAGACCTCACTGAATCAAAACTGAAATCTTGCACACCAAAAAGGTTTTGAGCCTCCATAACATCAAGCCATTATCGCAAGGGTTCGACTAATTTATTACTTACATTGCTCAGTCTTTCAATTCAGTGGTCTGGTGGCACAGTGGTTAATGCGCCTGAGGGGGGATCGGAAGAAGACCAATTCGAATCCTTGTCTCCGCGGGTATTTTCACAAGCCCTTAACTCGACCATCATCTCTGGCACAGCTTGCTGTGTAATGCGAAGTACAACAGTACTCTTCCGTGGTTCCGATTTCATGTTGAAATGCAGCCGATTTGAAACCATGTCACTAGGTCATTCATGACGACCACACGAGTTTACTTCAGTCATTCAATTATAGGGCCTACTAGACGATTTAAAAAAAGCACTAATAAGACAGAATAACCGAACGAATCGTTAATTCTTCTGTAAAACTGAATTTCCCGCAAATAAATCACAACTATAAAAAAATAACACTTTTGACACCTATCAAGCCAAATTCGAAACTCCACTATTTTATGACCCTTCCCAGTTCTATGGTTTTTGTTTGTGAGGCCAGTCAGAGTGCTGTTATGCTGTTGTAGTTTTTCCACTGGCAGGCAGCGTTCCTTCCCCACTGCTCGAGTAGAGAAGGCATGTGTCGTCGCGTCGGACTGCCAACGACATCGGTAGTCAACGCACGTATCTCACAACTCATCGGTCAACAGACTTAAAAGCCGTCCACAGCTGCCGCTCTTCAACACTCATTTCACAACTCAAGACTGTAACAACACATGCCACAGACTGCAAGCAAGATTTGTGCAACGGAATCGTAACATTGATGTTCAGTTAGTTGTAACAAACAGTGCCAAACCACGGGGCAATCACCTTTAATGTCCTGGGAAATCTGATATTGGCAGTAACTATTATGTATCGCTTATTTAACTAAAACTGGAAATGACTGCTTATTTTTAATCATCGTTTAACAGCAGTCGTATCTTCCTCTTTCTAGTCCTAATATATGAGGCTAGCTATCTCACAAGTCCATGAATCATTTGACATTTAACAGTCAGTTGTCCGTTATTAGATCTTACAGTATTGAACTATTTCTCTGGTAGTTTAATCAAAGTAACAAGTATATCGTCAATTAAATGCCATAAAAGATCATAGTAATGAACAACCAAGCTGCGTAGTTTAAAATTTCCTCGCATTGCTCCTTTGCAAAGATACAAACCACGGAGCTGTTGGGTGTGTTGTTGGTTAGGGGTTAGAAAGAAGAACTATTTTTTTTTTTTCAGATTGCTTTCCAAATTTTAGCTGTTTCAGGAAAAAAAATCATTTTATTCAAAGAATTGATGCAACTTTCGTTTTGCGCATAACCTTCTCAACAAACTTATAGGAGAATGTGGTTTTAATATGCTTGTTGCTTGCACATCGAATATAGTCATGTTGTAAAATCCTTACAGTGAAATTTCAGAAGATATACTGTAGATCATTTCTTTTTCAGCTTATAACTAGCAACTTAAGAAAAGAACAAATATTATTTTTTTACTATTCTAAAATAGAATCTTAGATGAGGTTTGATGAAAATTTCATCTGAAAAAATATTTTAATAATGCTGATTGTGAGACGAATGCAAATTTTTCATGCCACGAAACTTTATTAATTTGGCGGAAGACCTATCCTGCATTTTAAAAGTGGTTGGCATATACCCCTTACAAGTAGCGAAGTAAGTCGTTCGTGGTAATTGCATAAATTTTATTAAAATTAAAGACATTAACTATATTTAAAATGAGTTATCAGAAAACTCATTCCCAAATGCAGGAATAGGTAAATACGGCGATATATAGTAGTCACGAAAATGACTGGATTTATTTTAAGTTGTCGATTATTGATGACAAAAGAGGCAGTACTCTGAAATGAGTGTAGAATTTGAAGGTAAGAGACTCAGTGACTTTTCATGTTGTAGATCTCAACTATTCCAATCACGTCTAGGAACGGATTCATGAAGGAGAAAATAGTAACTGCGCACGAAGCGAAAATGAATGGTTCTGGAGTAGCTCTTTCTGGTTCATAGTAACTAAACTTCTTACAGCTGTGATCCAATAACATCGGTGGGTAATTTAAATAGAAAACAATCGAGCTAGCTTTCGAAATCCGGATCATCGTATCTTTACGTGGTGACACATTATTCTCATGGAAGTATTCATTTCAGAAAAATATATTTAAGTGGACGGGTGAATTTCAGAACCAGCTATCTCCTGGTGCGTTTTCTAATTTTATAACTATCAGAGACTTGAATTTTCACCCACCAGTGTGGCTCAATGCGCTGAGACAAAGCACACTTGATTGGGGAGGTGCAAAGGACCGGGCACGAGCCTGGGGTCCCGCGTATCATTCATCCTGACTGCGGTTGTTAGGTGGTGTTTCCGTAGGCATCGAGACGGTCTCCAATCTCCGGCTCAAAACCACACATTTCTTTAACAAAAAATATACTTCTTACACACAGAATATAGTTACAATTTTCACAGACAGATGGCAATACTTCCCTTATTAGTACGAGCATGTAATACGACATGGCAGTAGTTACAAAGTGCTTGGCGTGAGCAAGGGTATGCGGCCGTAGAACCAAAGCTCCAAATTGCCAACGATAAATAAAACTCAATAAAGGTCTTATTAGATTGTTCGTGGTTTAATTAATATGATAAATAACCAGTCCACCATACAGTTCACTTTAAATTTTTTTATTTTCATAAAGACGTCCTCAAAGATACTGTTTACATGCATATATACAATCCAGCGATTGTATACAACACTTCTTCCACAGACAATACAGTACTTGGCCGTCGTAAATTGAATTGGTGAAAACTGTTTCTCTGTCTCGGATGATCGCTTTATACAAACTCCATCGAAATTTCTAGAACACTTCAATGGATTCCGACAGATATTTCTCGAACATTAACAATACTTAAACAATTGAAGCATATTTTAGAAAAGTCAGAATTAATACGTAATCATTTACAATCACTATAAAATGGTCAGAAATGGAAATTAAAGATACTTAAACACAAATTATCCACAGAAATCATTTTAAACTGTAGCAAATTGTTCTTTAGACATCGTAACTTGCATTAATACTTGGAATTACAAACATTTAAGCAATTCTCTTGCACGATTCAGTTATTAAACATATTAAATGGTATTTACATAATTTCTTTAGAAAAAACTAAGTCTATTTACACTGATTTACAGTTAATTGAAAAACAAACATACAAGATCATATTCAACCAAACTCTAGCTTACTATAAGTTCTTCATAAAATACAATTCCATTTAATGTTAGCTTTGAGGGCTGTTACAGTATCCGATCCCAAAATGTTGGAAAAATGTCTCGAAGAAGAAAAAGAGACCCATTTATAGAATACCGTAGCTTTCGTCACATTCGATAAGGGATCTTCTTCTTTTTCTTCTTCTTCTTAGCATTAATCCCGCATTGCAGGGTCTGCTTTACTGGACTTCTTCTTCCATTTATGCCGATCTTGTGCATCTTCAGTTGAGGCATTGACTAGGTGCACATCCTCCAGCGCTTCCTAGGTCTCCCTTGAGGTCTTCGACCCTCCGATCTTATGTCGAGTAGGCTACTGTTTGTTCTCGCCACTGAGGTGTTGCTGCGTTGTACATGGCCGTACCATCGCAGACGACCCTCTCGCATTTTCTCAGGGATTTGGAGCCGCACCAAATACCGACCGAACATTCTCATTCCTGATGCGTTTCAATCCAAAATAAGTCGATAAGCGATATGAAGGGATAATTGAGACTTTTTGGAATAAGCAGTTGTTTCCAAGTCCTGTGAGTGGTAACCATCGGGACTGGCATTAGTGAGGACTTAGTTTCAAATCCGCATCCGGTCACCCACATTTTGGTTTTCCGTGGTTTCCCGAAATCACTCCAGACCAATCCATGATTTTTTTTTTTTAAATAAAAAAAAGCCATGGCCGAATTCCTTCTCACTCCATCTGTTAAGTTAGGTTAAATTCAAAATTAATATTATACAGATAGTGAATTATCTGTTTCCCATGTAATTAAACATTATCGCCAACAAATGATTTTCTAATTTTCCTTCACTTTATTTATTTTTGCCTTCGGCTTTACGTCTGGTCAACGTCGAAGTCTTTTAACGTAAGAAGGAATTGGAGGCAAGGAATGGGAAGAAATCCGGCCAATGACCTTTTGAAGGAATTATCTCCGCATTCACCTGGCGTGATTTCAGGAAATTGTAGAAACCCAAAATCGGGAAGGGAGTACGGGATTCATACCTGTATCCTTTCGAACTACAGAACCCAGTCTTATCACTCACGCACCAATATTTATTCCCGTCGCAATGATTTCATGACAATTGTCCGTTACACAATGACCTGTATACCGCGTTTCTCGTGCAAAAACTGATAAAGCATCCAATTAAAAAGACAAAACATAAATAAATATTAGTTTCGTTGACTGTTCTGATTTAAAACCTAACGTATAAATCGTAGCAACTTTATGCGTAGCATTTTAAATCTGTAAGCGGGCTGCGTCTATTTTTCCCTTTGCCCAAGCATTACTAAAAACTACCGAACCAGTTTAGATGGTTAGTTTGAAAGTATATGGTCTAACTCAAAATCTGTGGTATATCTTATGGCTCTATGTGACCGAGAACGGAGGAAGAAATAATAATTCTTTCGTACCAATAACAGATGGGTGCCACAGATCATTCTGAAACTCACATGAAAACTCCTTTACGGCATACCCGCCAAAGATCACACTACAACTAGGGACACGGAAAAGGTATCGATACAATACTTTTGTACTCGATACTTTTCATACGATACTTTTACTAATATCAGTACTTTATTACAAGTATCGACACCGAAATTACGGTGGAAAAATTAATGGCAGTACCACTAAGCCACTCAAAGAAAATGTGAAGATATGATTACTACAATCATGGCTCTATGATGTATATTCCCAAAGACAAAAAATAAATAAAAAAATAGGTACATCTCAAGACGAGAATCGAGATGTCTTTTTGTGCTGGCAGCATTGTCGTTTTTAGAGCCTGATAATGTAATGAGAACTTAGTTTTACATTTCTTGAGCTTTAATTTTAAAAAGGAAGGATGGCGTCTCGAACACTCGATCCGAAAACTTAGGGGTTAGGTTACGTTATCTTTGATTATGACCGTTGTCGTTTGCTTGGTTTATAT
Source organism: Vandiemenella viatica (assembly GCA_031002005.1). Classification (NCBI taxonomy): domain Eukaryota; kingdom Metazoa; phylum Arthropoda; class Insecta; order Orthoptera; family Morabidae; genus Vandiemenella; species Vandiemenella viatica. The sequence goes on from CM061919.1 coordinate 125,312,391, forward strand.
GGATCGTGCGTTAAGAACGGATTTGAACACATTGAAGATAATTGTTTAATCGCAGTGTCCTGCTTGCCAGATTCACTTCCATGATGGCACAGTTTGAGCGAAGGCATCCTCTAGTATAAGGTGTTTAGCAGCAGTAAAACACTAATGTCACCTCCTCCAGTGATCCGGTTAGTGATTCTTCTCTTGACAGTATATCAGCATATGATTTTTGGAATCATCACAAGACCTTATCACAGATAAAGCCAAAAATCAAATTCTAACATCAGGCTCTTCTTTACAGTCTACTTTGACTAATGAAAAGAATGAGATGAGACTTTATTTAGCAACACCAGTGTCACTATTGTCGACTGACCCTTTGTAGCAATAGGAAGATATGAAAGTATTATTCCCTCACTTGTGAAACTTATCCAATGAATACCTCACAGTTCCAGCAACGTTATTCCACTTCGAGCATTTATTTTCAAAGGCACACAGTAAAATGTCAGAGATAAGAAACAGATCATCACCGAAACGATTGGGTAGGAAAAGTAACAGGAAGTGTAAAGTAAGTATATATTTTAGCTACTTACTGCTACAGTTTATGGGACATGGCAATTTGATATTTCCTTGCCCTGTAAATGAAATAAAAATCGAGTCTGATTAAGATTAATCTTGTTATTATACATTTTTTAACATAGAAGGCCTATAAAAAGGAACATGATTTATTGATACAAATTTCATCATCATATGAAAATACTGGCCAATTCAGCTGTAAATATATAAAAAAGGGTCCAAAATTCAAAATTAACGCGTAGGTGCAGACCTTTAACCTTAAAATAAAAAAATAAAATAAAATCTCAGTCCCTATGAATTGTTTGAAAAATATAATTTTATTGAGACTTTTCTTTCGATACCTCACGGTACTGATATCTCACGGTATCAATACTTTTTCAATACTTCAGTGAGTACGATACTTTTTTTCCGATACCAGTCATGATTATAGTATCGATACTTCTATTTGATACCGCGTCCCTAACTACAACACAGATAATTCTTTAATACTGTTTTTTGACTAAGTATTTTTGGTTATATATTTGTTAAGTTTTCTAAAATACAGTACGTTAGAACACATGTAAAACGTTAATCAAACCATTACATGAAAGATTAACATACAAATAAGTGCAATGGAATTGTGGAATTTAATTTACGGTAAAGATTAAAAAGGTGCTACATTACAAACGTTGATACTTTGCTACTAGAATAAAGAAAAGAGGTAAACGACTCACGATTCACATCAAGGTCCGGCGTAGGCAACGCAGTGGCAGTGGCATAACGATAGGGTTGCAGGATGGGCAAAATACAACGGGCCCCCAGCCGGAGGGGGCCCCCGGCCAGGCATGGGAGGGCCGCGCTTCAAACAGCCACCCATTGTCGCCGCCCGGGGCAGTAGTGGAGCTAAAAGAGTTGGCACTAAGGGAGGGTCCCATCCGATGAATTTGTCACGGCCTCAACGGTTTAGTTACGCCACTGTCCAACGGTAAAATTCTACTGTTATTTAAATCTACTGAAATACACATTTCAAAAGTTAGAGGTTCTGACAGCCCTCAGACAGATCTTCCCGTTTATGAGTATATATGTGTCGGAGAGAGATAAACAGTAATGAATTATAAATTTGTATACTTTTCGTATGAATTAATTTTATTTCAACTAACTGTAATTTAATGAAAAAGCAGGGTAGTTTTTTTTTTATTTTTTTTTTAACTGCTGAATGTCTCTCAACATCGAGGTCTTTAGAGACGGGAAAGGATGGGGGGCAAGGAATGGGAAGGAATTCGGCCATGGTCTTTTGAAGGAAGCATCCCAGCATTTGCCTGGAGTGATTTGGGAAACCATGGAAAACCCAAATCTGGATGCCTGGACGGGGATTCGAACCGCCGTCCTCCCGAATGCAAGGCCAGAACGCTAGCTGTTACACCACCATGCTCGGTAGCAGGGTAGTGCTTGAAGTGTTGGTAAAAAGTCTGTTATTATTAATGTTGTTTATATCATAATGTTTTAAGAATGATTTTTTACTATTTGCAAATATTTAATTTTGTCGTTTTTTTATTTTAATTTAAAACTATTTTTCACGATTGTAAGTAGTTTTATAACTGTTCTAATAGTTTTCATACGATTTTTATTTTTTGAGTAATAGTTAGCACTCGAGAAGGTCCTATTGTCTCATTTAATGTTCTCTTGAATATTCTGTACTGTCTATTTAGGCTCCGAAGATTGCGAGCAAGCGCGTTCGCTTAGAGCGGCACTAGAAGGACGCTGTATCTTAAATCTTTGAAGAAAGTCTGATGTATTGTTCGTGCTTGTGTTAATGAGTATTTCGGTGGAGAAAAAAAGTTAAATGAAACGTGCATCGACGGTGATGTTATTCCAACGACGACCAGATTTGGATTTTCCATGATTTCCGCAAAAGTATTTCAGACGAATGCCGGAATACTTCCTTCAAAAGGCCATGACCTAATTCCTTCCCGTTCCTTAATCCCTTCCTTTCCCACCTCTACAGACCTCAACGAGGCGTAAAGCCCTAAGGAAAAAATAACCTTAGGAGAAAGTTACAAATCACCTGTCAACCTCTCAAAATAACCTGTAAATCTACGAACTGAATAATTAGTTAATGCAAATCATCTACAACGCCTAAGGAACTGGTACTTTAAGAAGTTTCAACTTAATAATTTAGATTTGAAGAACAATTTTTTATAAGCAAGTTTTGAGGATTTTGTTACAAACGTCGGTAAGAGTTGTCATGTGTTTAGGACGGGTCAATGGAGATTTATGGACATTTCCCCTTTCTGTGTGCACACTCCAAATGACCTCAGTAAACATTTTGCTGGTCGAGACTCTGTATTTGTGATTTCCTCCAGTGTTAGTGCCATCAGACCTTGTTTCATGTCTACCTATCGTTTGTGGGAGGCACAGAAATGGCGGCGCGGTACAGACTTGTAAAAAAGTCAGCAACCGCCCCGGCGCATCGCTGGTGAATAATGCAGCGACTGAATTATTGGTGTCGGAAAAAGCGGACGCCAGGCCTAGTGGGGTCGATGTGTGTTGTGTGTTTGGGCGGATGAGCGAGCAGGCAGCTCAAACTGGTGTGGGAACTCCGCGGCTGAACATCAAACATTCACAGGGATCGAGGCTCGCGTGATACTGTGCCAACTTGAGCTCTTCCAGTTCGTGTATCCCAACACAAAGTCTGACTCCTGCTCAGAACTTGGAGTAATCACCAGATACACGCCACTCGCTCCGGGAATAATGGACAGAACTGTAAGACTAAGTTAGGGTTATTTGCGACATGAAGCGTCAGAAATAAGGTTACAAAATCCTTCACTTAATGGAGAGAGTAAAGAGAGGACGCATCAGAGAAGTGAGAGAATTCGGATACGAAACTTCGGTCAGACCATTTCTTGAATATGCGGGTGCGGTATGGGACAACATTTTGAGTTTCAAATACAGGAGTTGATGGAGGTGCAACTGCTACCGGATTACAAATATCTTAGTGAGGAAGAGAGGTTTTGCACAAATGGGTAAAATCTGTTGGAGATTTTTCTGTGTGCAGTATTAGATTATAGAGGTAAAAAGTGATCATGAAGTAATTCTGAAGCATTTAAATGTGTTAAAAAAAAACAATGGACAAGTAAAAAGGTAGATATAAATTTAATCTTCGTAGGACTTTTTGACTTTCAGCTCTACACATTATTAGTTACTGTGTAGAAGAATAGAAAACATAGAAAACAAAAATTCAGGGTAGGGAATGCATTGTCAAAAGAAGTGGAAATAAAAATGGAAGTGTCACAGTTTAGTGTATTGGGACCATTGCTATCTTTTTATTCTAATGAATGATTGTGTGGATGGTTTACTATCAGAAGTTACAGTAGGTTGTTTGCAGATGACATAATGCTATATAATAGGATCAAAATAGTAAAAGACCTTGAACAGCTGAAGGATGATCTTGACAGGATATCTAGCTGGGTGGGTCAACATGGGATGAAGATAAATGCAAAGAAGAATCACGTTTTTAGGTACACTGATAAAAAAACTAATGGTTAATTACGATTATAAGGTGGCAAAGAGTTGCCTGTTGAAGATTTGGAATGTAAATATCTGGCATAACATTTGATAACAAACTCAACTGTGCAGATCACAGTAAGAAAAGGTTTCAAAACCCTTCACTTTTTAGAGAACCAGAGAACGAAAGAAACAGGGTTACAAAAATCTGGTGGTGTAATGTGGAATCCTCGTTTTGGTTGTTAGATACAGGAGTTGGAGAGAGTGCTAAAAAGGGCTGCTAGATTTGTTTTATCGCAGAATGCAATCAGTAACAGATATGGTAAAGAGGTGGAATGGGATTCATTGCAAGAGGAGGGTGAAGAGGGTCATGGGAGGGTAGAGGGCGTATATTGGCGATGAGGAATGGAAAGATATTGGTGAAAAATTAATAGTGGTGCATGGAAGGGAAAAGATGACCATGACCACAAGCTGACTCTCGATTTCAGTCATAAGGCTGCTGAAAAATTTTCCTTCATGGTTAAGGGGTCAGTGATTGGAATAAATAACCGAGGGAATTGATGAATAATTTTCTAAAAACTCTGAAGGAGTGTAAATGAACATTCGTAGAGGAAAAAGGTAGGCGGGCACTGTAAAGGGGAAAAATGGGTGTGTCGCATTTAAATTAAATGGAACTTATGAATTCAGATGTGGTTGCGTCGTGGGATGCTGAGAATAGTTTGGGTGGTTGGAGTAAATAAGCAATAGAAAACAAGATGAGCCCTCAGAAACCTCTACTGAGAGTTAGACGTCGTCTGACGATTTACTTCCGAAAGTAACTTACCGAGCGTGGTGGTGTAACGGATAGCGTTCTGGCCTCGCATTCGGGAGGACGGCGGTTCGAATCCCCGTTCGGGCATCCAGATTTGGGTTTTCCATGGTTTCCCCAAATCACTCCAGGTGAATGCCGGGATGCTTCCTTCAAAAGGCCATGGCCTAATTCCTTCCCATTCCTTGCCCCCATCCTTTCCCGTCTCTAAAGACCACGTTGTTAAAAAGGGACGTTAAACTGTTTAAAAAAAAAAAAAAAAAAAAAAACGAAAGTAACTTGAAAGATACTGAGGGTAGGGAGCGGTCAGAGCTATTACCGCAACCGTTAACTTCAATAAGTCTCTCTTCGGCTAAATAACTAGTGAGACAGAAACGTTGTTTATAACTTGACATTTTATTTCTGTACACAAGGAAAACTACTATTCAGAACTCAACTGTTACAATACGTGTTTCAAATGAGGTTTACAGGTGTAGAAATATTGTTAACAACTTGAAAATTTATATACGTACACATGAACACTGCTGCTAGGTACTTAACCGCTAAACATTTATTTTGGTACACAAGAAAAAATTCTGCCCAATACTCAAGTGATACAGCCGCCTCTGTAGAAACCTAGTAAAGTTGTATCTAGAGTAACGTGCTGAGGACTATCGATCTCTTAAATGAAATGATCGGTAAACGTTTACATGGAATGGATATTGTACTGCACTTTAAGCTGCAGTTTACTAGGAGGAAAGAACTTTGTTGATCGTATCCGAAATTTCAGCTTTTTATAAGTGTTATTAGATTAATTAAAAATGCAGTTGTTAAGAATTATATATTGAATCTTGTGGTAAAATATTTACTTTAATCGTCCTTGCAGAAATATATTTAGCTTACATCATATGAATAAATGTAGCGAAATCCACCAGATGTAGTTGCTAGCATTTCAGAAACTACATAGGCAATGGTCATTCAGGATTTTCTAAAGCATCATTACATGAAACAAGTAAGAGATATCTAATTGACATCCATCACACTGATTGAAAAAAATATTACATAGTCAGGAAGTCAGTAACTCAGTACTTACTTCAGTATAATCAGACAATTCACTTGGATTATGAGTACCAAGCTGCTGTAGTAATGTTATCCTCGGAGCGCCAAAAGTCTGGGATAACGTATGGCATGATTCTGTGTCAGCTTCTAATGCTTCGTCCTTACCTTAATAGTAAATGCAAAGTATGTGGAATTTCTATAATGGAAGGAAGTTCCTAATGCAGCAGGCACATAAAGCAAATTCGTTGAAAAAATCTAAACAATGAAGTGGCAGAAGCTATAGGGTAAAACATTATTTTTATCATCAGAACTGAAGGTTGGATTAAAGTAATTAAAATAATTTTCGTCTGTGAAGTTCATAGGACAATTCATAGAATTTTCAGTCTCAAAAAAAAAGTAAATTTAAGTATTTGACATTACTCTGCAGCTATTATAATACTGAAATAATGTACTTTTATGGATTCCGATGTTTGAAATTAGAATAGACATACTTCAAACATTATGATCGACACATTAGCGGTTGTTGGTCATAGTTATATCTTAGATAAATACTTTCGAGATGACAAAATGAGAATATTATCTTTACATGACGTAAGAGAACTAAATATCAGTATTTTAGAAGTTGGTGGGTTGATCAAATAGTTTTCAAAATTTAATTTCATCTTCCCGAAAGCTTGAGATCTAATCATACTTGAAAATTGATGCTGAGATCATAAATTTACACAGTTTACAATAATTTTTTTAAACCTACTCTCATTATCAAGATGGAAAGATTGTACGTTTAGTGTCTTTGCCAAACTTCAAGTTGAAAGAAGTGTATAATAACAAATAAAATTTAGGTCTATCTGTCATAATGTAATTTGGTGGTGGTCTCCGTAGTATATTCGAATGGATGTACGTAAAAAAAATCTGCAAATGGTTTAATATTAAAATTGCTTCTCACTTTCCCCTTTAATAATTCAAACACCGACATTAATCGGGACGAAACGTGAGTCATAACTGCAGTGAAAAGAAACCCCTATGAGAAAAATCTTACCATTTGTTAATGGAATCTACTGACCGTACAAGAGTGTCATAATCCTGTTTTATATAATTTTAAGTTCAGCGAAATATCATACTTTGAACAGCAGAGTGGCTTCCAACCATATGGTAAGATTAAGGTAATTAATTGCGCTACTGTTGCTTATAGATACATTCTCTTCCACAGTGATTTTGTTGACTGCGTAGTTCAATCGATTCAACTCCGATCAAACCGAGATCACTTCCTCGAAGCAGAAAAGCTGCCACGCCGATTCAGCTTCTTGTCGCATTCGTATAGTGGCAAAAACTCCTCGGTGATAAAGCCCAAGCATTAAAGGCTAATGCGGAGCTCTAGCTTCACCAAAACAATCTTAGTGATCTCCGAGTAATGTACTGGTGTAATGTTCTGGTACTTGAAGACTGGCATTCCGAAAGACAGCACCTTTGTAAGTGAATTGCATAGTAATACATACACGTAATGTCTTAATTGCACAGCATCATTACAGACGTTGAAACAGACCTCTTTATATTTTTTAACATCGCGCATACTAACATTCATTGGCGGTTGGTGACAGTGTTGGGGTCTTGGTTTGCGTTGAGTTGGGCTACATCAGAGCGGAATGCGCCCGTGGGACGCGGTATCAGGGTCTGAGGTCCCCCGGGATTAAGATTGCTCTGCGACCAAAAAGAAGCCCCGCTGTTGACATCCGAGGAGGTAATTAAGTTAATGACCGAGGGCGGCGCATCAAGGCGTCCAGTCCAGTCGGAAGACTCGCTTGGGTACACAGGACGGTGAGCTGTGACACGGCTCAGGGGCAAGAGACGTCTGACAAAACAAACCGCGGCGCCAATCTCTTCAGACCATATAGCGTTAATAGTATCTGATATTAAAATTGTTCTTCTTCATGATGCTGGAATGCTGACAAGGAGAATTGATCAATATCTCTTGCCCGCTATCACTTTGAATACATAGGAGATGAGTCTTTGAGAAAAGGCGTTTTCAAGTCAATGTGTTATGGGAATTTCATGTTTTGTCCTTATAATTTGCATTTTAGGTGAAAGAGCTTACGGCTTGCAAACAACTGAACTGATAAAACAACTTTAATCCTGTTTTTTTTTCAAAACGATAAAAATCAGACTGTTCTAGCAGTAGGGAAAAAAAGTGTTGTTACTGTGCGAAAGTGTTAAATGATGGCGAAAAACTGGAAGCATTATGTTTCACCCCTTTAGAAAGTATAGACAAATGTATCGTCTACTAAACTTTCTGCATAGTGATCCACTGTTATTGGAGGTGGTTAAGAGTATGTATATTGGCGATGGATGGATTTCGGTAGAGGAATCGGAAGTAGTATGTGGAAAGTTGTAGGAACTGCAAAAACATATGACGAAAATTTAGCGCTACATTTCAAGTTTGATGGATTGTGAAAATTTTCTGTTGTAAATAATGGATTCATGAATTGTAGCAACTTACGGAGCAAATTCTGAACACATTATCTGAAGCCATGAAAGAATTGAAAACAATCATTCATAAAAGGAGAAAGTAGCCGAATAATCGCTAAAAATTAAATTAGAAATATTATTTTTAATATCGGATTGTACTATTTTTTCTGACTGAGTTGATGAAATATCGAAGTTTACAAAATTCTCTTTCCCCATTTCATAATACAGGGTATTTTTTCCGTTAACAATTTCGACTAATTTTACTACGATGAACGTCTGTGACATATTTTTGAAATAGGGAACCATTATTAACGCTAAATATTTTTTTTTTTAAATACCATTCAAACTTTCGCAATGGCGAGTAATAGTTCGAACTATTTATTTTCCATCGACTGTGATAACAGTAACTTCTTGAGTTTAATATTATTCAAACTCGAGCGAAGATTTGTACATTCGTATTTTAACATTCATGTTTCACTACTTCCCAAATGTAACGTGTTGGCAATATCTTAACTGATAATTACCGTAATAGTTCATGTTCATGAGTCTTTGCGCTGGTTTGCTTCGTAGTTTATACCATGGAGGAAGGAAATATATGGAGGAGAAGTGACGTTAATTCTGTGACGCCGCCTCTAAACTCTTGGCTGATACTGCGCATGCGCGGTGGCGGCAGAGGCCATATTGCGAATCCATACAAATGCAAAGTTTACATTGTGTTTGATGCTGTGATTATTTCATTTTCTAATGTGTCTAAGTATTTTATAATGCCATCTTGTGCCATCTAGGAATCTTGATGAAGTAAATGATGTTGTTACCCCAAATGCAGTTTGCGATTCAAATACGCGTGTGTGGATGTGTCCACATAGTTTGATTCTGTAGCGGCAATTTAGTGGAGATTGTGGTTAGGTCTAAATGCAGTCTGTAGCAGAATGGTTTTGTTGTCGCATATATAAGGGACAAAGAATTTATCTGTTATTGTTAGTAATTTCATGAGAAACATGTTAGTGACAAAACGTGTATCGCGATATAAACTACTTCCAGATATTCCCAACTAAGCTTACGATGTATGGTAACAAGATAACTATTTTTATTCTGGTTTAGGCCACATTTCAACCTAACCACAAGTGGTAGTAATAAAACTGAAATATCCATTCTGCATGTCCACCATGTAATTCATTGTGGCTTTGGCAGAATTAATTTTTGGTCCAGTCCGCATGTCAACATAATCCCCTCAATTTGGAGATAGTATATCCCGAAAACTAAGCAATATATAGAAAAAATTTATTCTTTATTTTTTATTTGTCTTGTCTTTTTAAATAAGAATCCATCATCAAATTTGACTTGGACCAATTTTTTCTTCTGAATTTCAACCAAAAACATCTCACATTTGAGACAGAATATCTCGGAAACTCGGCAGGATACCAAAAACTCTTATTCTTCATTTTTTATTTGTCTCATCGAGTTACATAATAATCCAACACCAGATTGCGGCGTTACGTTTATCCTAGAGTCCCCTTGAGGTTTTTGTACATATACCCCGTGTCTGTATGGATGCAGCCTAGCCCCCCCCCCCCCCCCACTCACTCCTCCACTGCCCGGCGTCACTTCAATGCGTCGTGAAGGTCTCTTGCGTCGACTCCATATATTTCTTTCCTCCATGGTTTATACGGCATTAAAGTCTAATAGCCAAACACATGAATTCATGCAGTTAGGATTAATACCATACAGACGTGAAGGATTTCTTTTCCGATTGTAGTAATAACGCTGCAAACTAAAGTTTGTTTGTTAAATATTATCGTTAATTGTTATAAATATCTTCACGAGCTAAACCCTCTGTCATTAATGCTCCTCCTTCTTCCCAACGTTTCTTTCGAGTCTGAGGTTATCTTCAGGCTCGTTCTGAGTCTGTTAGAGACTGAAGACGACCTTAAGCTTGGTCGAGAAGTCGAGAGGAAGGAAGAGCATTTGTAATGCAGAGTTAATCTCTTGAAGATATTTATAACATTATGACGGATGCGAAAGCCGCAAAATATTTTATAGAAACGATAACTGTCATATTTTCAGATCAATGTTCTGCGGAAATATATTTTCTGAACACATTGCAAAAATTAATCTCATAAGGTACACTTAGACGTAAAATTCAAATGTTTGTATAACTTTTTTTATTACTTAAAGATTAATTTATTATTTATGTCGTTTCAAATGAAACAAATCTTTGTGTGTGGGCAACGAACATTAGTATCATAGTTTTCAAATAGGTTATTGGCTAATCACTGCTCTTTTGCTGCTTGGACTTCACGTACTCCAAACGCCTGGTGAGATATAAATCCTGTAACAAAAATGTAACATCCTTTCTACCGCGGATATGTAGACCTAGACTGTGCTGTAGAACTTCATTTGGAGTTACGTTTTCCTCTGAGAGCCTAAAATCTGCCTTCCTTAAACATCTCTTATTCAACCTCAGGTGATAGAAACCGAACATTAGTCCTGCTTTTACTGGACGTCGTTAGAACACTCCTTAGTTCGACGAGATAATTACTGTATATTAACCGATTATCAGTTGGTTCCGCAACGGCTGAAAGCGATTGTTAATATAAATTTAAGGGTGGCTGCGTGCGTTTAGGGTAAGGCATATTTTTGTGAGAAATGCGAGCAAATTCGTAAGGTAATAAATGAAAAGTACTGGTTTTACGTCCTGTCTGCGAGATATATTAATCTTTACTTTAGCTGACAGTATTTGCTTTGCAAATGTATGATTTGTCTGACCGTAGCCTATAATGATAGCATCAAAAGCAATTAACAGTAATTAATACCTGTGTTGCATATGCCACGCTAAACAAAACTTGAAATATTCTTTCCTTCAAATGGGGAGATTTGGTTTTTAAACGCCATAGATGGCCGTATTGAATGCGAAAACTAATAACGAAAAACCAACACAGACTTTCTTTAACCACGATTTCTGGCGGTACAACTACAATGTCTCTGGCCATCAGCATTAGTGTTCTATTCACAATAAAAGCTTTTATTTATGATAATATTATTCTGGATTCACTTCTGATATCTGTATAAATGGCTGAATCCGCGGAGTTAAAATATCTGGCGTTTCGAGCAAATAGTATATTTATTGAATCAAATGTGACTTTCTAACATAATCTAGCGTTGTTTAGTAAATATCGTATCTCAAAATTGAGGTGGTTAGGTTAACATGCTGCCTAGACCAGAAATTTTTTTTACCAACGCCGTATTTGATCATGAATTCTTCTGGAACTCGACGAGACAAATTGAAAGTAAAGAATACCATTTTTTAATACCTCTCTTTCTTAGTTCTCAAGACATCGTATCTCAAAATTCAGGTAGTTAGGTTGACTTGTTGAACCAGAGAAAAATTCGCACTAGGAATTACACGGTGAACATGCACAATTGGTGTTTTGTTTTCTTTTTAGTTGTGGCGGTTATGTTAAAATACGGGGATCAGAAGAAAAACGTCACCAAAAGCACAAGGAACTATACCTATAAATGATTTTTGACATTCGATATCTCGAGAACTAAGCGAGATATAAAAAAAATCTTTACTTTCGATTTGTCTCATCGGGATATATAAGAATCAGACATAAATTCATCAATCAGATGACTTGGGATATCGTAATATTACCAAATTGTATTTTCTGCGAGATACCACATACATTTTTATGTCTGTGATATGTATTAATATGCGTATGGTACATGTTTCGATTTTCGAGCAGTAACATTAGCAAAAGTTGTTATTAGGTTGAACTGACATTCCGTATCAAAGTAACCAACCCACCCCATTCGTGGAACTGTGGGCCTAAATCAACGTTTACTTTAGTACAGGAAACGTCTGCTTGATACACATGAATCTTTTCGGAAGAATGAAAATAGTGTACGTGTAAATAAACTTCAACCCATCTCTTTCTTGTGTAGGGGGCGGGTGAATCTAGGTTTGCTTTAATTCCAAAAATGATTGTAGAACAATCGCCAATTTATAATATATGTAATACATTTAAGCATTTACTGAGAAAGGGCAATTGTTTTAGTTTCTTCCGTTCTACCTGACAGCAAATGGAAACATACTTACAATGTAAGTGCATTTACCAAGATTTCTGTGTACTGTACCTATTTGTCAGCTTTGTTCATTTGCCAACAACTTGCACATTACACTTACAGCTACGGTGCTCAGCTTTAATTTTGCGGACAGGCTTTAGGCTCATCGGCGTCATTAGGGAGAAGACAGGAACAGAAAAGAAAGGAGGAATTCCAGTGTTGCATTTTAAAGGATACATCCTGGCTTAAACTTGGAATTATTTCGGGATGTCATGGAGAATCAAAATCAGAATGGCCCTAGTGAAGAACGAATCCACGTTCTCGCAGATCCCGGAGCCGATCTCTAACATATTACCAATCCTACTCTATGGCAGTCAGGAGACAGAAATACTACGGACTGGAATGCCCACGAAGGCAATGATTATTCCCGGGGTCAGAAGCTACTAAAAGGTTTTCCAAGCGAACTCAGCAGTCTTCGAAAGGGATTCTGTGAAGAATAATTAGATCATGCAGTAAGGAAGAATGAAAAATATACTGACTGTGACATGTATTCTGATCCCAAAATCTCACTGAATGAGTTCTCAAGCTGTTTCTTCCGCTAGCCCTTCTACAGTGGTCATTTTTACCTGAAGACGATAATGGCGGTACGTTGATCTATATGAAAAATGGAAGATTTGTACAAAATTTGTGGTCTATCCTCTCGACGAAGCTAGAATGATATCCCATATGTCTGTCTGCGGCATATTATCACAGTTAAAGTCCACGTAGGACGGTTTGATCGGCCAGCATGGTAATTGGCAGTCTCCCTTGTGCCAGCTCTCCGATCTCCGCCCACCGGCAGTTTAGTGGTGGTCCTCATGCATAATGCACGGCCAGGTGGCGGTCAACGCATCTGGTGTGTCAGTAGGGCCTCAACCACAACCAGCCACTGTCGGCACACTGATTGTCGACATTGTCAGAATACTAAGTTCTAGGACGATTCACGGAGGATTTAAGTAAATTGTCCTGTTAGTGAATAAGAGTGAGGATATTGAGAAATTAAACCTCGCCGTAATCACAGCTGGTTGCAAGACATGCGGTTAGCTGGTTCCAGTCCTGCTGGTGGAAGAAATTTTCTTAACGAAAACTTGGCCGGCAGTATAGGAGAGGTGGTGGTGCACAATTCCCAATAACCCTATTGTGCACCAAAATCGTGTGTTAAATCCCAAACCACGTGCGAATGGAAAGTGCGCATACGACGCTGTTGGCTAGTTGGATTGGTAAACATGGGATGAAGATAAATGCAGAGTCAGCTTATTAGATTATAAGGTGGGGAAAGAATTGCTTATTGAAGACTCGAAATGTGAATATCTTGACATTACATTTGATAACAAGCATAACTGGGCAGATCACATTGGACAAGTAGTAGGAAAAGGTTTCAAAATTTTGCATTTGTTGGAGAGGGTGATCAGGTGATGTACGAGAGAAGTAAAGGAATTGGGTTACAAAGCTTTGGTCAGACCATTGCTTGAATATGGTAGTGTAGTATGGGACCCACATTTTGAGTATCAAATACAGGAGTTGGAGAAGGTGCAAAGAAGGGCTGCTAGGTTTGATTCTGGAAATTATCACAGAATGCAATCAGTAACAGATATGATAAAAGAGCTGGAAAGGGACTCATTGGAAGACAGAAGGAGGGTGAAGAGGGTCATGGGAGTGTACAAGGCGTATATTGGTGATGAGGTATGGAAAGATATTGGTGTAAGAATTGAAAGTAATGCATGGAAGGGAAAAGATTACCATGACCACAAGCTGGCACTCGGTTTCAGGCACAAGGGTGTAGGAAGATTCTCTCTTTTAGGTAAGGGTGTCAGGGATTGGAATAAGTTACGAAGAGAAATGATGAATAACTTGCCAAAAACGTTGAAAGAATTTAAAGTAAAATTTGTAAAGGGTAAATGCAGATGGATGCAGAAAAGAGGGAAGATGGGTGTTTAGGGAAATTGCCACCGGGGCAATTGCTCCATTGCAATTTAATTTAATTTAAATTAATTAATTGGGATTCGTTCGTTGACTTTCCAGGTATTCTTTGGAAGAGTAGGTTCAAATGTATTGGCAACGGGATTCATCCTCTCCCTTCAACAGATATTCGCAGGAAACGGTAATCAATTACACTTCGACCATTGGGGAAGACAAGAAAAATCACGTCTGTTTAAATTTCGTATGAAAAAGGTTCCTACCAACTTTAGGGTTGGGAAGGATGAGAAATTTGTGACTGGTATAAATGCAATAGAGAGGGAAGAATTTGGACCAGATATAAACCAAAGCAAGATAAAAGTCAAGAAGTAGGGCCTACATCAAAATCAGCAAAATAAATGTACATAGATGATCAAATGTAGTGATAGAAATAGTTTAATTTTGTTGTTTTATAAAGTAAAATTATAACCGTAAGCTCAAGAAAAAACGATTTCAACAAAATAATATCGCAAGCGATAAATATCTTCTTCAAAACGAAAAAAAAAAAAAGTATTTCAAAACTGGGATTGTAGAACCGTATTTATGGAACACAGAACTTTAAAGAAGTGAAACTTGGATTTTAGGAAATTCGGAGACAAGAAAACTAATGTTTTCAAAATCTGGCACTACAAAAGGACGTTGCAAAATAAGTCGCGAAATAAAGTGAGAAATAAATTTGTTCTGCAAATAATGTTTGTGGACTAGAGTTGGTGGGAAAGTTTCATAGAAACAGTAAATGGAGGTCACATTTTAGGACATTCTTGGCTAGTTAATTTGTTAGTAGAGGGGACAGAACTGTAGAAGAATACAAAGAACATATTATACTACATAAAACAGGTAATTGTTGAGGTGGGTTATAATGGTTATATTGAGAAGAATAGCACAAGATAAGAAAATATGGATGATTATATCAAACCAGTCCACAGACTGATAACAAGACACAGACGCTCGATGCTGCTAATTCTTGCTGCAAACTTACATTCGGAATGGGGTGATGTACTGTAGTTGGTGGTGTTTTAGGGCGCGTCGACGTCGGGGTCATTAGCGGTACTGTAGTTACCAAACAGATGCTTCTCCGCAGAAAATTTTCTAGTACTAGTTGTTACCCACGACTAAGTACGCGTGGACTTATAATTTTATTGTTAGAATTGGATATAGAAAACAGCAAGTTACGTAAAAGACTTTCCCACACAAACAGACTGCGAGAAACAAAACACGTGAGTGACCGATATAACATTACACAGACTACAACACGCTATCCATCTGTCACCGTTCGATTAGTTTTCAAAAATTTCACAAAAAATATTTTATTTATCCCGAAAAAGGTATCTCATGACCTCCCTTAAATCACATAGTATCTCCTCGTTACATTTCAGGATCGGTTTAGCAGTTTGGTCGTGGAAACGTAAGAAACAGACAGAGAGGCATTTATAATATTACTCGTATAGATGGCTGGTCGCTGGGCAGCTGCCATCGAGCAGTCGAATCGCTTTCGTTCGCTCGCGGTTCATAATTTATGACGAAGAGCGCCGGTAACATCTGCCTCCGAATTAGAATGCGCGGACGCTTGTTCGGAACACGGCATGCACGCTTAACACCGCCAGATACGTATCTGCATCTCAAACTGCTGCCTGACGCATGTTTACCTTATCTACTGCCTTCGTATAATTATCTTGGCAACATTTCTATTTCTGTGAATATCCAGCTTTCTCTGATACTTGCGCTTATTGCATGCTAATGCGGGTAATGTAGTAGTTGGTTTTGACAGATAAATTTTTATGTATACACACAGAGGAAAGTTTTGCGATAGCAAATGAAGCCCGGTAGATATCATACAGCGGGGAGGTGTAACGGACATTTGTGTATGAATTTCGTACCTGCAATCAGCCCGTTAGTGGGTAGGAGAGGTTAGTGAATACGGTTTGAATACATTCGGAAGACCAAAAACGACGAACTTTTGAATCATATCTTACAAGAAAAACATAACATTCCTCCAGTTTGTCACACACGCCAATTCAGGCTGAAAAGAGGGAGGATTTTATTTGAGCCACAATGTACGCAACTAACCTATAGTATTCGTTTTCCTGGGATTCTTCTAGTGAAGGCAGTTGTATGCGATCCGAACGAAAGCTATTTGAAGCCTAACTCTGTTTTTCACTGCGGAAAATTCTGGAATAAAATCCACTTTCTTTCCGCACAGGACTCAATACTAAAATAAAATTGAGTTCAACAATCGGAACAGGCTTCAAGTGAACCAGTTTCTCGAATTGCATTCTGTTGTTATGTATAACAGTAGAGGAAACAATGGTTCTTTGTACTTGCAATAACAATATTTACTTCCCGCACATTGCCAAAAAAGTAACTATGCGTTGGAGCCTTACTTTTAATACACGATGCGCTCTTCAACCGACGCGCTAAATTTAACAATTCTAAAAATGTTCTTGTAGGTGTAACTAGTAAGGGTGTAGATACAAAATCTCCAATTCAAATGAGTTTGGGCTCAATAAGGTGCATTAAATAAGCCGTGCGATAATTTTGCAAAAAAAAAAAAAAAAGCCATCATAGTCTGTCGTGCGAAAATTTCGCGGCCTACATACGAATTGTGTAGAAAACACCAATGTTTCCTAGACAGAAAACAATATCTTAAAAGTTCCTTACTGTAGAAAACACACACAGTTTACCGATAGCTCTGTGATATGTATAGCTACTCTGTAGAAGTAACGCGATCAATCCTTATTACCGGCAACGAAGTCTAGCGGCTTGGCTGTATCATAAACGTGAACTTGATAGTTAATACTTTTGCCCTTTATGGGATGAATTCCGATTAATTCCGGTATTCATTTATCACGATTCCAATGCGGAGATTCAATCTTTAAACTGTTACCTCATTTACCGATTTTGGTTAGGTATGAAGGTAGTAATAGGTTCAACACAAAATAGCACCTTTTAAAAATAATATATATGATACATAAAGTTTAATTCAATTTTTGTGACAGCATGGACCGTAATCATTCTCTTCGAACTTTTCCAGCATGAAACAATGAAAGAGAGATATTAATAAAATAAATACAATATTTAAAAAAAAAACTTTACACGTTCACAAGTGAAACACATTTCCATTACCAACAAAATCCACTTTACTTTACAATCAAATTCTGAGATTGCAGAATCTCCACTACACATAAGGCGGTTGTGCCGTCCTTTTTCCAATGTCCAGTACAACTGGTTCTTATCGTGTTTTCAGCTCTAGCGTGTATCTACAAATAACATCGATGCTGAATTTATTTGTGGAAGTAGGCGGAACTAGACTTCATTAAGCTCCATCGTCGAACAACTTATTATAAGAGCCTGTGATTGCTGACAACACGCATTAGAATTGTAAGTCATTTTCCTGTAATCTGGTAAATTAATTATATGTGCCGTATCGAATATTCAGGGTCTCCAGTTGACTTTGAACTTCAGCGGACATTTAACTATTCACCTCTGGCAAAAAAATGTTTACTTTTTCCATGTTAGGCACGCTAGGGTGTTCCGAGTTTCGGATTCCACGTTGTTTTGCAGACGTGGAAAAAGATTTTAGATTTCGAGTTACAAAAGTAGATCGCTGCTTGTACAAACACATTACAACATTAGCTAAGCAGCTTGCAGTAAGGGAGCGTGCATAAACAAAGTAGTTCCATTTTGGCCTCCTGTGAACTCCCCCTCCCACCCACGTAGCACGTAGCTTTTTTCCCTTTTGATTCCAGAAGAAGTTTTGTATTCTGTTCTTTCTCTTGTCAGAATATTGTAAATTACATACGGAGATAATTAAATGAAGGAAATAAATATTCACATGCTGTTGTGTGCTATGTACCTCATTTTAATTGTGAAAAAAGATATGAATGGAAATCTACGTGTCTTGGATCGAAACCCCCTTCCACGTAGCGCAGCGTAGCCTTCCAGTCAACCCCTCCCCCCCCCCCCCTAGACCGACCACGTAGTTTATAGACGTTCTCTAACTGATAAACATGTTGACCTCATAGATAGATAAATAATTAGTATTCATTTAATTTTATAAATTTCTAGTATCAATCGAGCCTATACGTCCTATACAAACACAATTAAAAAAATTTAAACTAAGGTTTAAATGTATGGAAATCTTATTACAAATTAAAAATAGAGTCTCAGAATACACCATTTTTTTTTATTTTTTTTTACTATGGCTTTACACCTCGTTGACGGCTAAGGTCATTAGAGGCGGGATGGGACAGGGTACAAGGGACGAGAAGGAATTCGGCCATGGCCTTTTTGAAGGAAGCATCCCGGCATTCGCCTGGAGTGATTTGGGGAAACCATGGAAAACCCAAATCTGGATGCCCGGACGGGGATTCGAACCGCCGCGCCGTCCTCCCGAATGCGAGGCCAGAACGCTAGCTGTTCACTCACCACGTTCGCCAATATACAATAGGTGCTGACGTGTCCTGTAATAGGATATAAAAAATAATTACGATGGTTCTGAAATAAACTTATTGTTAAGTGTTTTCTCAAGTTTTTTTTTGCAGTTGTGAACATTATTATATTCCATCAATTCGATAGTCGGGGACTGCACCACTTTCGGGACCGACGCGAAATTGGCACTAACGTGTTGAAATTTGGTTTATATGCTTCGTCAACATGTCCTCTTAACATTTTGCCCTCTTGCTTTTCGAAAAACTTGCCAAGAATTTAATTAAAAATGCCGAAATATGACAGCGACGCACAGTCGTTAGATGCCGCCAGCGTTGAAAAATCAGTGATAATATCTTACAGTGTTGATTTAATGCTTTGTTGTAATGTTTTCTTGCCGTTTCAGCTCGTCGCCGTTATAAAAAGTCGCATGAAATTGATAATTAGGCAATATTTATCTGAGTTGTAATTCTTTGATGCCCGTAAACTTACATAGAAACGAGGAACCAGAGATAATCGATTGCTTCCATTGTAAACAAATACGCTATTTCCGTGATGTATGCCGCAGAACGAAAATTTCGTAAAAAAATTTCTGTTGGTCCAGGCCGTATTTAAATATAACCATGACGAAACGAAACTGTTTAGGTTAAAATGATCCCTGTACCAATAATTTTTATGTTATTTTTGCAGTGCTGATAGTATGTCGCAGTTGCGCAGCCTCTCACATTTCGGCATTTTTAGTTAAATTACTAACGAATTTTCCGCAAAGCAAGACCGCAAAACGTGAAGAGCACATATTGACGAGCAAATAAACCAAATTCCAACAGGTTAGTACCAGTTTCGTGTAGGTTCCGATAATTTTACAGCTTACTAAACAGAACAAAAACAGCGGCAGACGCAATACATGAAAAGCAGTCAACAATACAGATCCTCAGAAACACAGATCCTAGTCCGCCAGAGAGTTTCATCTATCAGACTCTACTCTCCATAGATAACACAATTCATAACATTATTATACAACTCGTAACAATATCATCAAACAGAGTTTTGTTGGTAAAACAGCAATGGTTAGAGTAACTATAATCTGTTTGTGCAAACAACGCTCAACAGCGAAAATTTCAGGAGAGCGGTAAGTATTTATTCTCTCACAAACTCCTTACGATTAACGACTTATTCGTTTTAACAACAAGCTACGTCTATTCGCAGCATTCGAATTTATTTTATTTTTATTTAAAATATAACTACTGTTACTTTCATAAAATTTAGTTTTAATGAAATTATACAGCGAGATAAACTATACGCAAGTTAACGAGTAAACGTAAATACAGTTGTTTGTGGGTTTTATAAAGGCGTGGTTTTTGTGTACTGTTGTTCTATTGAAACTTTATTTACGGTTTTATTTAAAATTATTTTCCTCGTGTGCCATTACCGTTATCGCATCACTCAGTCAACGACTAAATGTTCTCAAGCAGTCGACTTAGCAGTACACGAATTTTTATATTCTGCTTGCTGCGAATAGACGTAGCATATTGCTGAAACGAATAAGTCTTTAATCGTAAGGTGTCTGCGAGAGAAGAAATACGTACCGGTCTGCTGAAATTTTCGCCGTTCAGAGTTGTTTGCACCAACACAGCTGTAAGTATTTATAAAAGGGTTCCGCTTGGCGTTGAATACTCCTTCACAGTGTAACGAGCGCCGGCAATTATCTTGTGCCGAAATAATTAAATAGTTCGGCGCATGTCGAGGGGATGGGGAGCACACAATTTTGTTAATTGAAAGGGCTTCTCTTTAACTCGTCGCTCATCAAAAAATAACGGAGCCGTGCCGCGGGCAAAAATGTAACAATTTGTCCGGCCGCTGTTTGTTTGTATCGCGCGACCGTCTGTGTGGTTCCTCCTTCGCGTTAATTATTCCGGTTATAATTAGTGGCTTCGCGCCCGTCGACAGAGCCACACCAATGTTTAATGACGGATCGTGTCGCAATTACAAAACCCGCTATGTCTTACGGTCAACTGCTCCATTGTACCTGCACAAACGTAGAATAGAAAATGTGCGGCCAGCAGCTTTTAAATAACATATGCTGCTTCATGCTAGTGTGGGTAACGTGGTTCGTATATTGGTAGGATCTTATCTGTCCTATGTAGCGGTGAAGTGACTCAGTGTCTGATTGGATAGCGTATGTCCCGATTCCAATCCCTGTCCCGGTAGGGATTTTGAAAGGCCCTTAACCCCGCTTTCAGAAGCGGTCAGTGTATTATGAAGAACGCCATAACGTTTCCAAGGTTCGGATTAATCTGCAGGTCCCCTATACACGGTAGGATTAGCAGGTTGGGTTAAGGAGGCTACGATGGGGGAGGAATACGCAGCTGATAAGAAACCCTGTCACCAAGCCATCACAACCACAAGGCTTTAATATACTATATTCTTTTCTGTTTGCTTCGTTTCAGGACTTGTCTAATATTCTTCTTTTAGCCTTAGAACTAATGGCTCCTACATCTTTATGTACATTCTGCATACAAGATGTTTGATTCCTAAAGTTCTCCAATTATACTACTAATATCGACTGCCATCCTGTGTAAGACATTTCATTCTCATTCCTCATAACGTTGGAAATGATGGTGTAGTTCTATTTAACAGAAGAGGTAAAAAAATTCAGTATCAGTTAATGATTTACGTCTTTTATCGCGGCATACAGAGTCAACTACAGCGTAATTATGTCAGGGATTTTTTTACGGTTTTACGCCTCGTCGTCATCGAAGTCATTAGAGGCGGGTGAGATCTGGGGGCAAGGAACGACTAGGAATTAGCCATGACCTTTTGGAGGAACCATCCCGACATTTGCCTGGAGTGATTTGGGGAAACCATCGAAAACCGAAACCGGATGGCTGGACTGGGGTTCGAACCTGTGTCCTCCCGAATCTCAGCGCTCCACCTGCAGAGACGATACTACCAGTACCAGCCTATGCTAGTATACACATTCAGTACAGCAGGAGAAGCTTTCATTCTCCGAATTACCTAGATCCAATTTTCTCAAGTGAATAAATCACATTTGATCCATAATCAAATTAGTAACAAGAAATTCTCACATGCAGTACACATTAAAGCAGGGGTGGCCAACCCGCAGCCCGCTTTGAACCTTTTTTCGGCCCCGCGAGATTCATCACACTTTTACAAAATATATTTATTTTATAATGGCCAAAGTAGTGAAAACCAATGTATTAAAAAAAACACATTATTTGTGTATCCATTTTTTCAAAATTTACTTCATTTATATTTATACATTTTTTATATATAATTTTTAGTGTTATAAATTTCTTTAAAATGTGCGTTTCGTATCACTATTTTTGTATTATCTATGTTTACATGTAAGAATAATACTAAACACAATAATAATAACTCATTATGCTTCAATCTTTCATTCCAAAGAATGTCTATAATGGGTCTAAATCTAATATGGAGATTTCCAAAGTGGCCCGCGAGATCATTTGGGTTGGCCACCCCTGCATTAAAGTAACTTGTATCTGACAAAAAATTATGACCACCGAATTTTTACTTAAGTGTTTGACTTACTGAATTAAAAAGAACTTCAAGCGAGCTGGAAGTGAGAGAACTTATGTAGAAAATTTTCAAAGTTTCTTTACCATACATATTTGTACATTTCTGGAATTTTGTCAAATACGAGTATCTTAAAATAACTATAAACTTTTCTGGAAATTGAATTTACCTTGCGTAGACTTGATTGGTTAGTGTAAATTACACATATATATCTATGCTGAATATATAAAGCCAAAAATATTCCTAAATCAAACAGAAAGAAGCGAAACTGCAGATGTCAATATACGAAATTAGGGCACAACAGAATCAGATCGGAAACCAGTTCCGTACATACTCGTCAGTGTACAGTAAATTTAATTCCATACTGGGTACGATAAAGTGACTGTGATTGCTTAAGAACTTCAGTGTGATCATTGTATTCATGTTTGCGTTTAGGGTTAGGGTATAAAAATAGCAAGCTCTATTGGCTCAGTTGTTTGCAGCACCGCGATGGAGTCCGGCGCTGACAATGGATTAGCTGATTCGACTCCTCGTGGTGGAAGAAAGTTTTATCATGAGGACTCGGCCGGTAGGGTAAGAGAGGTGGTGATAGTGCACTGTTCCTAATAACCAGATTGTATACCAAAGTCGTGGGTTAAATCCCAAACCGCTCTGCGATGAGAATGGAGTGAGTGCGGCCGCCTGTTTGACAGAGTTTCTATTTGCCACACGTGCGCCTTTCTCGTGGCTTCCTTTAACCTAACCCGGTAGTCCTACTGGGTACGAAGAACGTAGAATTCCAACTACGTAAGCCTTCTGACGTACTTCACATTACACAGCAAGCAGTGCCAGAGGTGAAGGTCGGGTTATGGGCGTTTCGAAATTCCCGTCCAGGCAAAGATTCGAACCGGTGATCTTTCGAGCCGGTTTAACCAATGAACCACTAGATGGCTACTCCATTATACAGGAAATATACAATATTTCTAACCTAAATCAAACTTTGTTTCTCTCAAACTATAAATTAACGAGGTATAATTACGACTATTGCTACTGCGATGTCTGAGATTGTGTTAAAGATATTTTTGTTTCCTTGGAAAACGCTAAGTGATTTAGTAGTTACTGAGAATCCAGAAACAAAACGTAAAATATAATTAAGATGCCGATAAATACGTTGCCGCAGCCTAATAGCAAAGCCAGAGAGAGGCTCCTTAGCAGAGATGATTATAATGCGTGGATGTCGAGGCTGCACACTATGAAAGAAGTTTTCGCGGCACGCCGTTCTCGGCGTTGACAAGACATCTCCCGGCCTTTTGTTTCCGGGTAGCAGCGGCCCGTCAGAAACAAGCCCGTCCATTGTGCGCGCTAATGCGGGCCTGGTAGCGAGCCGGCCTCCAGGTGCCATAGGAGGACCGCAACAACAAGAAGACGAGCGGTGGCTGCGGCGGCGAGTTTCTTTCTGGTGCGCGCCCGGCCAGTCATCCGAAGCCGCCATAATAGCACTCAGATTACAATAATTGATTGTTGACCATTATGGCGGTCGTTTTGTGGCGGCGTGTTGGCAGTGAAATGTTTAAAGTTGTTCGTCATACGGCGATACCACCGCTTCGGGCGCTACAAAAAGTCGGGTGAAGGATTGAGCAGTCGGCATTATGCGGGGGCTCCGGCGTCCTGACAGCAGCACAGGCCGCGTTCCGCGAACGGGTTCGCTCCCAGGCCCGCAACCATTGTTTGCTCGCTTGAGAACGGTCCTCCGGCTTGAGAACGCGCCCCGCAGACTGAAGATCGTTCGCGAGTGTTATCATCATACTGTCGAGCTCGTGGCAGGTGGTATGTGACCTTAATAGAGGGATAATGGTGTGAGAGAAACAGCGAAAGGAAAGAAATATAAGGAGGGGTAATCCTGGAAAACAATAATCACTGCAACAATTACGCAAATGTATATAAGCATACTTGAATAAATATTTTTATCATACAAT
Organism: Vandiemenella viatica; assembly: GCA_031002005.1. Taxonomy (NCBI): domain Eukaryota; kingdom Metazoa; phylum Arthropoda; class Insecta; order Orthoptera; family Morabidae; genus Vandiemenella; species Vandiemenella viatica. Next base: position 125,336,724 of record CM061919.1, read on the forward strand.
GGGCTTATCTGTAAACAAAAGTTAATCGCCACTGAAATTATTTTGCCCAAAGTTTCAATTTGTAATTCATTACATTGAACAGTTGGTTCAATGTAACCCTTCAAAGCAGTAGTTTCGTAATTTGATATAGAATATTAGAAAAACAATGTTATATTCAGGTGAGCACTCTTAAAGTTATACGAAATACCCTTACAAAAAATATTTTAATAACACACGGCATTACAGAGAAAATTTAAATTTAGTGAAAGAAAATGTTTAAATCCTAAAAATAAACTTCAATGGAAGGAGTTGTAAGATAAAATTCAGCTAAATATGAATAGTAAGCTCGTAATTGCGACATATGCAATCAGTTCTGGTTTCACTATCCCTTCCTACTCAGAGGTTTGGGAGGATTCAATTTGCATCATCTCAACTGTACATAATAAAATCTCCCTTCTTTAGCCATTTCTAGCATTTATTTTTCTTGAAAATGCAGTGTAATGTTTCACCTTCTTTAGGGACCATGCACAAACTACGTGGCTCGGTCCAGGGGGGGGGGGGAGGGGTTGGCTGGAAGGCTACGTTGGGCTACGTTGGGCTACGTGGGGGGAGGGGGGGTTTCGAGCCAGGCCACGTAGCTTTCCTTTCATAACATTTTTCACAGTTAAAATGAGGAACTGAACTCACAAAAGCATGTGAATATTTATTTTCCTCAGTTAATTATCTCCTTATGTAATTTACAATAGTCTGACAGGAGAAAACAGTAGAAAATATCTTCTGGAATCAAAAGGGAAAAAAGCTACGTGCTACGTGGGAGGGGGGGGGGGTAGAGGCAAAAGCTATGTAGGGCTACGTGGGGGGAGGGGGGGTTCACAGGAGACCAAAATGGAGCTACGTGGTTTATGCACGCTCCCTTATTTCGGAACAATTTTGTGATATTTTTCTTTTTTTAGACGGACGGTTAAAAATAATAATATGATGGCAGCATTTTATATTTCAGTACGTGAGTAATCTATCTGACACTGATCTTTATTCCAATAAAACATTTAGTTTTACTAAAATTGCCCCTTATAGTGATAACATTTTGGTAGATATACCTACCAAAAAGTATCAAGAACCTTTCTTCTAGTTTATTGAATTAAATAATTTTCAAAATCGTTAATGACTTCCATTTTGATGACTGCCTAATTAACATCATATAGAAGCACAATCAAGAGCTCTGTGTGGGCTATGTTTGATACTCACTGTTATCACTTAACTGATATGGTATGAGAATTTTGAACATTATTTATACAAGCTGGGTCTAAACGATTTAGTTTCCAGGATCGACGTAATGGAAAGATTCGTTCTTTCCTGCTGCTCTCTAACCCGTTCATTGATGGATAGAACTAAAGCAGATAATTGCTTTGAAGAAAATTCATATGAAACAAAATATATGCTTGAATAAACGTACTTTAATTCCGTTCGTGTGGTAAATAGAAAATGAAGTTGACTACAGTCAGTGCAAGGCTGTCACTGTGCATGGACCTGCTGAATAGCACAAAACCCTTGATGATGAAAGTCGTATACTTCGCATTTAATTTAAAGTATTAGGAGAATTTTTAAGTCACCAGCATAATGAATAAGGACACATTAAAATTAATCTTTTAACTTATTCGCTCTTAAATAAACGATTGAAAGCGATCACAAAGAGGTCAATGTAATTTAGTTCTTTTTGCGCAGGTTAGATTTAACCATCATTGCTTTTATGATTATTGTAAATAGATTAAATTACTGCTGGCCGGTACAAATGTATAGCGGCTTACGTATCCTAATAGTACAGGAAACGTAAGAACCCCATAATTATATCTTACGTGATTTTAGTTTTGTTTTCAAGAGACAGTGTGTAACTAGCAATCGTTGGCTAAGTAAAACTCTATATCATATAATAAAATTTTAAAAATATTCTGTTTGTACAGAAATTTATTCCAAAATAGTAATTGCAATGAACACTGCTGATGGTAGAGAATCCGAAACCTTACTATTTGTAATTTTTGTCAGCGTGTCTGCACATTTCGCAGAAACTAAAGGACGGAATTTTACGAAACTGTACTTAGTGATAGCTTGAGTCAAAGGTTGTAACATTGGTTATCTAGATCAGAAACATAGTTCCCATTGATACAGAGCCCAAAACTGTAAATTCAGGAATCTTTGCCTTCGTTTACGGCTCACGCAAAAACAGATGAATAGGCAAATTGTACATACCAATGGTTTATGGCATCTAGGATATTGTTTATCTCAATTAATACCATGATACAAAGCTGAGAACAAGCAGAAACCAATCATAGCTTACACTTTGTTTCAATTTCACATTGACATAACGAGAAATAAAAAAGGTGGCCATTAATTCACTTGTTCATTAAATAATCTATCAGTTTAATGTTGTCAGGTGCAAGCCTTCTCGCAGTAAAAATGTTTGCCACGATTGAATGATACAATGCATCATTGGAGTCTACAACATTGTATTAGGGAGAACGGGGTTTCAAATACCCGTCCGGCCATCATGACTGCGGTTTTCCATGGTTTTCCGTAGTCACTCCAGGCGAGTGTCAGGATGGTTCATTTTAAAGGCCATGACCGAACTCCTTCGCAATCCCTATCCCTTTATGTCAGATCGGGTGAAAAGAATCTGTTAAAAAAAGTATTTGAGTGTTTCTGATGTAGGCACAGAAACAATTTCACATAATAATCTACATACCTAATTAACATTATTATTATTCGACTCAAAATATTTTATTGATGTTTATCTTAATGCAAAAACGGTACATCGTTGCTATTAAATTACTGATGAAAATTTGCGACGTATCTAATAGATTTTACTTTATCAAACCCAATTTTATTGATATTTATCGTAAGGTTAATTCATAATAACATAATTCACAATTCGTACTAAATTTTACCAGTGGTAATGGTTTACAAGGCGAAGAAAAAGCGATAGAGAGCTTGGGAAAACTTGGTGAGATGATTCTATAGTTTTAAGTGGAATCCAAACCATTGACCGCCGTAGCATACTTCACATGAACAAAGCATTGCTTTGGGACAAGATACAGGTTCGGCGCTAGGATTTTGGGGCCCGGGGAAACCAGTTGTTGTTGGCCCTTGGTGAATTCATCAGTTAGGGCCCTCCACGAGACCAAATGGGGTCCCTAAAGCCGGTCATCGGGCCCCCCATCAGCCGGGCGGGCCCGGGTCCATTTGAACCTCTTACCTCCCCTTCCCCCCTAACGCCGGCCCTGACAAGATAATATCAACTTGAGAAAATGTAAAAATTCTGCGTGGGACATGGATTCAACCGGGGATTTTCTTAATTCCCAATCAGGCACCTAAATCAACTGAGCCACCAGAGTACCGATCAGATTTTACTATAAAAACCTCCTTAAACTAGTACCATCAAGGAACTACGAAATTATCTTTCATATGGTATGTGAAAAATAAGAATTTCAGCTAGAAATTTTAACATTTTGTTAAAGCATTTTCAGCATATATTTATTGTCCTATTCATTAAATTCTGTATATGATTTTTTTGTCGAAAAAATTACCTGTTGCACTTTCAGATATGTAAAAAAACACTCATTTTTTTCTTATTTTAAATCTGGAAAGACCCGTATAATTTTACTGCTAATTTTAACAGACTATATATTTAAATTTCGAAAGAATTTTCAGATCGGTAATTTCGAAACTAAAGGGAGGATTTAACTCAATGCTTTTTCTTTAAAAGCTTCAACAAATCAAGAAGCAGAAGTTAAAATGAAAGATTTTGAGAATAGGTGAGCTAGCAGCTTTCATTTAATACCCATAAGGCGTATATAAAGAAAAAAACGTTTCTTCAGATCCCGGCAGTTCTATCATTACCGTGGCGCCAAAATCTGATGATGAATTTTCGTAGAACTCGACGAAACAAATCGAAAATAAAGAATAAAATTTTTTGATATCTCGCTTGGTTTTTGAGATATAACATGTTAAAAATCAGTCATAAGTATAGTTCCTTCTACTTTTGGTGTTTTTTCTTCTGGTCCAGGCCGTATTTCAACCTAGCAACAATCACTAGGAAGAAAATAAAACACCTATAGTGCATTTCCACCATGTAGATATGGTGGTTTTGGTGAAAAAAAAATTTCTGGTCCAAGCCGGATCTCACCCTAACCTCCTCACTTTTGAGTTACAATATCTCGAGAACTAAGCGAGATATCAAAAAACTTTATTCTTTATTTTCCATTTATCTCGTCGAGTTACATACGAATTCATCATCAAGTTTAGCGATACTGAAATTTTTCTTCTGGTCCAGGCCGTATTTCAACCTAATTACGTCAATTTTGAGATACGATATCTCGAGAACTAAGTGAAATATCAAAAAACTTTATTCTTTACTTTCAATTTGTCTCGTCGAGTTCTACGAGAATTCATTATCAGATTTTGGCGCCACGGTAATGATAGAATCCCCCAGATCCCCACTAAAACCCCAATGATTATATTCACATCCAGGATTTTTAAAAGTTTATATTATAGTCATGTTTATGTTTGTAAGAACTAATAGTGCAGTTAAACATTTCTGAGTTAAAGAGTTCATGAGGCTTCATTTGAAAGTAGAGGCCATAATTTTTACATCCCTCCGGCGTCCAGCAAACCCCAAGAACCTGAAGATCAACGACGAAGAAATAGAAAGGCATCCACCAGAAAAAGCAGAAAAATATCCAAGTCTACATCTGAATCGTAAACTCACGTGGAAGCACCATATATCAAAATCTATCTCAAGGTTACTGTCGTATTTCTAAAGTAGATCCATTTCTAAATAAGAAAAGCTTGGTCAGAATCGAAAGCGGTCTGTTCATCGGCAAATGACTGATCCGTTATGGCATCTTATGTGTTTCCACAGTATGGTGCACAGCTAGTCCTTCCAAAGATTAAAGGATACAGTCCCTCCAAAACAAACTCCTCCGAATAAGATAAGAAACACTCTGGTTTGTAGGTATCACACAATTCTATAGAGAAACTGGTCTTCGAACTATTGAAACTTACATCATGAAATCTGCAAAAATCTTCTTAAATAACGCAAACAACTATTCCCACCTAAAATCATATCTCCTTTTCACAGTATAAGTGAAGACCATCAATATGCCACCTGATTCTCCTTGAACATTGTAAAGTATGTCAAGCATCGCATTCTCTGCACAAGTGCTGTTATTATTAGGTCTATACTAGTTTAAACGACAGTCAAAGATGTCGGGTATCACCTATGGTGGCAACAGGAAATAGTTCTGGAAAAACTTCTAAGGAAAAACCAATAACGATCCTTTTTACTGATATTTTTCGTGATGCGAGTAAACTTTCTCTTATTAGATTCTCGGAGTATTTGGCTACGATGTCTTTATTATTATTATTTTTTAAAACTGCATTTGATTTTAAATGAAGGAAATTTTTCTTGTTATGAAAAGTATCTAAGTAAAGTATAATTTAGTAAACAAACAAAAAGAAACATTTAAAAGAACGTCGCGCTGTATTTTTTCTACTTTCTGCACAACATCATAAGTTTTTATCTCTGTCCATTGTATTTGTGTGCAGTTACTTACACAGTTTTTGGCTAGAACCACAGTTACACTTCCATTTAGCAATATAAGTGAAAATAAAATCAATTTCAATTATTTATTTTAAATTTACACTTCTTTAAACGGTATGAGCTCATTCAGGTATTCATTTTTAATTCTCCCTGGTTATCCAAGCAGCGCTGTGGTGGTGGCCAAGTGTAACTAACATTTCTGGTGTCATCAGACTTGCTGAAGGTTTCCGAGTTATTGAAGCCACGTCCAGCCTCCAGGTTCAACGCATTTTATTAAAATGGATTTAACTCACTTTAAACTTATTTATTTTATTGTTATTCATATTTGAATTTTCTTCTAGAAATCCTACTTGTAGCTGTACCATAGATATCTCTCTGGGTGGAAGGAAAGACAGTTAAATTACCTCCCAATTTTAAAGCAAAAATATTTCACAACGCGGCTGTGTGTATAGCCCCGCTACCTTCGGTGGCTTTGCTATTTATTGTAAGGTTAGGGATGTTTTGGGGACACTATTTATTATGCTCTTTTAGGGGAAAAACCAGGGCTATGGTCATCTACGATGACCTTAATGGTGAAAAAACCCCTCTATTTTTCGTGTACTATATTATACTGGGTTGTATACAATGCTAAGTGGCACCTTATGTTTGTGCTATGTTCTTGGCATTACTGTACCCAGAGTTGCCAGTCTTTATGTATTTTGTCTTTTTGCTTCTATATTTTCTAATTATTTAGTGGTTTGTTTGAATATTTCTGTATTTATATTCTCTATGTTTGCTTCTCGATGTAGTCCGTCAATTGAAGTATATTGTGATTCATTTAGAATCATTCTGAGGCATCGGTTCTGTACCCTCTGAATGTTCATTATATTTGTTGGGCTTGCCTTCCCCCTTATTGGCATCCATACAATAAGAACGCTTGTATTACTGATTTGTATATCCGTATCTTGGTGCTTGCTCCGAGGTCATTGCTACGGAGTACTGGGGCTAGGTTTAGTGCTACTGCCAGTCATTTTCTTCTCCTGTCCATTATGTTTTCTTTGAAGAGTAACTTTTTGTCGATTGTTATGCCCAAGTATCGATGTTCATTAACCTATTCTACATTCCTTCCCATTACGTTCGGCTGTCCTGGTAGGATGGGTCTCATTATGCAATGCCGTAGACGGGTGTCTCATTGCGGACTTGTTATTAACTCCGAAACTATGCGTTTATGACCCTATGTTTATGGGCCATTTTTTCTTATTTTGATGCATACTATCGCCTCCTAAAATATTTGACACTTTTTTTTTTTAAACACCCTGCATGTTAAATAGGTCATTGTGAAATAACATAGATACAGAAGAATTCAACTGTATTGCCAGCGATGTAAATAATCTGTAGTTTAAAAAGAATAAAAGACTGCATTGCATGCATTTATTGCTGGACGCTTTAAAATAAACTAAATAAAGAAATTAAGTTATGAGGGTGTGATAGATTGACAGACAGAAAGGATGATAACTGAGTGAATCCAGAAGGGTTCTGTTTTTCCACTAAAATTTACGGGACTCTAAAAGCTAAATAACTTTTATTAATTGAGTGATATTAAACAAACGGTACACTTTTAATGTACAACGAATTTTTTTTTTCAACAAAAATGCAGTAAAATCGTTCTCACTTTCAAGATTGGTTCTGGTTGCAATTAATAAATCTGTTTAATTTTCCGTATGTATCCTCTTTGACTTTTCTTACTGTTCATCTTTGGTGTCTGATTAAAGACAGATTATAAAAAGCTTGTTGTTTTTTGGTTCTAATCAATCACTAAATTTTTTGTTATAATGAAATCTTCATCGAAGGTTAAGATAGAAGAAGGAGAAGAAGAGAAAAAGATCCGAGTAATTCGTAGGTTGGATGAGCTGAATCGTATCCTGGAGGAATCAGGTGAGCATCTGGTCGTCATCGACTGCTTCGCTGAATGGTGTGGCCCCTGTAGAATGATTGCTCCAAAATTAGAAGAACTTTCCAAACTTCACGAGGATGTCATATTCCTTAAAGTGGACATTGACGATAGTGATGAAATTGTAGCACTTTATGAGGTGTCAAGTGTTCCGACCTTCATCTTTATTAGATCCAAAGAGAAGCTGGGCATAATGATCGGAGCAAATGCGGAAAAACTCACCACGAACGTTGAAAAGTACAAGACGCCCCCACAAGAAGAGGCAACAGCTGCTACCTGAATATCACAACCGGAAACGGGACTTAGATTCATTCACGGCTGATTTTGGTGTCGTTCAGGTAGTAGGCCTATACAAATAAAAGTTTCCAAAGAGGAGTGTTCTGCAGTGAAGTGCTATTTTTCTCGACTATATTAGGAGACGCGTCAATTTGGACTCAACTACTAATCACAAAACAGCGGATGTATTCTTGCGGTATAAGTTTTGGGGGATTCTATCATTACCGTGGCGCCACAATATGATGATTGATTCTTATAGAACTCGACAAAACAAATCGAAAATAAAGAATAAAATTTTTTGATATCTCGCTTGGTTCTTGATATATCGTATCTCAAAATTGACGTAATTAGGTTGTAATAAGGCCTGGACCAGAAGAAAAATTTCGCTATAGCCAAATTTGATGATGAATTCTTACGTAACTCGATGAGACAAATGGAAAATAAAGAATAAAATTTTCTGATATCTCGCTTAGTTCTCGAGATATTGTATCTCAAAAGTGATGAGGTTAGGGTGAGATCCGACCTGGACCAAAATTTTTTTTTCACCAAAACCACCATATCTACATGGTGGAAATGCACTATAGGTGTTTTATTTTCTTCCTAGTGATTGTTGTTAGGTTGAAATACGGCCTGGACCAGAAGAAAAAACATCAAAAGCAGAAGGAACTATAACTATGGCTGATTTTTAACATGCTATATCTCGAAAACCAAGCGAGATATCAAAAAATTTTATTCTTTATTTTCGATTTATTTCGTCGAGTTCTGCAAGAATTCATCATCAGATTTTGGCGCCACGGTAATGATAGAACTGCCAGTTTTGATTTTCAAACAGTAATATTACAGGAGGTTGTAGGTAGGTTGAAATGCACCCTGGACCAGAATGACACGGGCCATTCCTTGCTGCAGCATTAGGCACGAGGATTTTAGTATTTATTTTTAATTTACGTTGCTTTTATGAGTTCCATGTTCCTTATTTGGTTCGAATTGGTGGGAGGGGACATTCTCCACCTGCCAGAAACTGGTACTGGCCTGTTGAAATTTATTTTTATTGCTTTGTTACAATATTCTCTACACGTTTTGTACTATCCTTTTACGGAAAAGTCACCACGAATTAAATTAAAAATGCCGAAATATGAGACGCTCCGCAAACACAAATGTTAGCAGCACTGCAAAAATGACACAAAATTGACATGGCGTTCATGAAAGCTGCTTAAATAACTGATAACTAAATTCTTCGTGCTTTCTGCTGTAACAAGAAGGTTCAGTTGCCATTCTGGTCCAGGCTGATTTTCAACTTACCCGCATTCTCCACTAATAATGCCGCTACAAAATGGAAGCTTCGGCCACACGCGTATTGATACAATCATTGTACCTTAATTGAGTGACGTCATGTACCACCACATAAACTTGACCCTTTTCATGAATGCCATCTTACTGAAGTCACTACTTCATGCGGATGGAAGTGGTTTCATATTGTGCTGAATGAGGACTAATATTACGCGATATATCATAAGGTTTTAGGATTATTACCTATATTCATTTCTAATTTTATTGGTTCTATATTGTTGTCATCATTAATTCAGTAGCATGTAAGAAGTTACGACTGTGTCGCGATGTAAACTATTAAACCTTACATCAGTGTTTATTTAGGACGAAATTAGTTCCACTCGTATTTGCAATCTGTATCTAGAATTATAACTGAAGTTACGTTGTACAGCATTTGTTAGGATGATTTGAGTATTACCAATTTTCATTGTTTTTATGTGCGCCGTTATTACTTCATCCCATTAATAACTAGTTGCACCAACTTTAGATACTCATACAGTGAATGTATTAATGGGCGTGCCGTAGAAATAGGCTCCGTTGATTTTCGAGCAGGAATATTAGTGAAGGTTTTGATTAGGCTAAATTGCAGCCTGGTCCATCATTATAACACGATTTCAACAAAGATTTCTAATTTTCTTTGTTTTAATTCGTACCATATTACCGACGTTATTAATTCAGTTGCTTCTAATTTCTGACTGTGCAGCTGTTTAACTGCCTAATCAAACGTATAGTTATATTACATGATCTTTTCCCAGTGACATTAACTAGAAATAACTAAAAATGCAACATTTTGTATCAAGAGGTATTCTGTAGACAACTAGCGCCGAAAAAAGCATATTTAAATATGATCTCAAAATTAAAGTTTTAAGTAATGTTTTTTTAAAAAAAATGCAGTTATTTGTTTATACTAACTTGACTATCATTAATATACCTGTCTGGTTTTAAACAAATCAGCGAGCTGTCAGAGATAGCAAGAAATCAAGCTATATCATTTCCTGTTGTTATATTTCTCTGACCGCGGGATATAAACTCTGTGTTCTATTTCGTTTAATTTCTTTGTTTAAGTTGCATAGCAATGTAATCATTATCACTATCCAGGTTAAATTCTGATCTAACTTAATCTTTCAAAAATAAATATATAAAAATATAGTTAAATGGGCTCCACGTTAATACGTCGGAATCTACAAAAACTGTGCTATCGGTATGAAATTTGGTACACACATTCCTTAACGTGTTACCGTTAAATGATTTTATTTGATATAGCCACAGTAATTTTGAATGTTCTGTCCACTTCGTCTAACAACACACTTACCGACAGCTTGCTGGAGAGTGTATTAACCTTTTGTTTTGATTCTAATCTTAACTTATTCATTTGATAAGTGAACACTATTTTTTGCTGAGTATCTTAAGGACTAAACTAAGATCAGGAAAATTATAAACGTAGTTAAATCTGTTATTTGTCTTCAGACTTTCATGTATATCATTATATCAGAAATTAGATGACATAATGCTACATATAAAGATCAAAATAGTAGAGAACTGTAAACAGCTGCAGAGTGATCTGGACAGGATATCTAGTTGTGTTGGTAAACATGGGGTGAAGATAAATTCAACGAAGAGTCATTCTATTAGATACACAGTTAAAAGAATAAAGATTGATTATAATTACAAGGTGGGGACAGAATTGCTTGCTGAAGACATGAAATGTAAATATCTTGGCATTACATTTGATAACAAGCTTAACTTGGCAGATCACATTGGTCAGGTAGTAGGAAAAGGTTTCAAAATTCTGCTTTTGTTGGAGAGGGTGGTGAAGGGATGTACGAGAGAAGTAAAGGAACTGGGTTACAAAACTTTGGTCAGGCCATTGCTTGAATATGGTAGTGTAGTATGGGATCCACATTTTGAGTATCAAATACAGGAGTTGGAGAAGTTGCAAAGAAGAGCTGCTAGATTTGTTTCTGGAAATTATCGCAGAACGCAATCAGTAACAGATATGATAAAAGAGCTGGAATGGGACTCATTGGAAGACAGGAGGAGGGTGAAGGGGGTCATGGGAGTGTACAAGGCGTATATTGGTGATGAGGCATGGAAAGATATTGGTGTAAGAATTGAAAGTAATACATGGAAGGGAAAAAATGACCATTACCACAAGCTGGCACTCGATTTCAGGCACAAGAGTGTAGGACGATTCTCTTTTTTAGGTAAGGGTGTCAGGAATTGGAATAAGTTACCAAGAGAAGTGATGAATAATTTGCCAAAAACGTTGAAAGAATTTAAAGTTAAAATTTTTAAACGGTGGATGCAAAAAGGGGGGGATGATGGGTGTTTAGGGAAATTGTCATGGGAGCATGCGCTCCATTGCAATTTAATTTAAAAACTCCTTATATCTGGAATCCGTTTGAATTGAGCTTCAATAGTTTTTGTGCAACTTGTCATGTCTTTGAGTTGATGGCAATAAAGGATGTCAACGGAGTCAGAGATTGACACTGGCGTTACCATCTTGTGTAAAAGAGAATCGTTGGCTCGTCGACAAAGAAAGATTAAACGCATGGAATGGCAATAAAAAAAGAGATCGCAAGGCGGGTGGACTAGAAAGAACCGGTAATTTATGAAATGAATATGAAAAGCTTTGGTTTGTAATTTGAATGAACAAAAAGTAATTGTATAATGTGCAGTGGAAATTATTTAAAGGGTAATATAGTGAAGTAAATGAAGTTGTTGTTTATGAAGTACGAACTGAGTCAACAGGCGCACCACTTCATACTTATAGCTAAAGATATACTGCTATTACAGAATTTTGGCGAGGTGAACTGATTAGATTTTACCCATCTAAAAAGCGTCCAACGCGCATACCATACGCCCAACACGTCATAGCATGTCGGTGACGCAAACTCGTAGATTTTCCTCTAACCAAAAATCACACAACGCGCCTATAGAGGTTAACACTTCAAAATATAAACTGACCGACGCCATAAATATCAGTATACACCAATATAAGTGTGATTGGCATAATTCGATAATTGCTGATTTTAAGTTTCTTTGGATTCTAATGACCGATACGTTTGGCGGACATGAATCGTTTTTAGTAATAAAGCCGATAACTTAACATTTTATAATGTATGGGTCTACTCTGAGAACTCGTTTCAGGGAATATTTCTCAGCCGTGTCTGGTACAGCGCGAAAGGAGCTAATATTATTTACCGCTGAAGCACTCTTGTGGTTGGTATCCCACAGTTGTTGCCCCAGAGAGTTAATTTAATCGGCCATTAAGGGAAGACAGACACTCCACGGTCGCGAGACCCCTTTCACACTTACCACCGCGTATCAAATGCACAACGGATGGGATACTTCTTTTCGTTTTACGGCAGGGCTTTTAAACCTAATGATGCTCTCCAAGTCTCCGATACAAGAGGTGTAAATTAGGAAAGAAATAAATTCGTGGGTAGGCATTCGAGACGTCCGAATGAGTTGTCATAACGTTCCTGACTTCCTGAAACATGCGTGGTCTCCCGCGAAATCGAGGAGAGAAAGAGATTGGAGAGAGAAGCGGAGAAGCAAAGAAAGAGGATTCGAGTCTCGTCTGCCGGGACAGGTTCTCCCCCCTCCGTGACCATTTGTTAAGAAGCCGCGCTTGTTGGTGCATGCTGCCATGTTCTATAATATCCAGTCATGATTAAGAAATAAAAATTTCGTGTCTCCCTTTGAACGGGCCGCGCGGCGCTGTGATATAAATTGTATTAAAAGCTTCACGACCAATTGGAGGCGAGAATTAACGCTGGCAGGTCGCCGTCTTAAACATGGCGTATTTATTGTGCCCCTGCGGGGTTATTGATCTCGACGCTCGGTTAAAGGCCAGCCGGTATAGGACGTCAGCACTTTCACACGATTAAAAATTTCTTTGCAACTTTGCCGCAGAACCTTACAGTGGTATGGGAGGAGGAAACCCACTCCAATTCATTTGACATCAGTCTGAATAGGAATCGGATGTAGTTTGAGTTCTGCTTTCAAGTAAAATTCTCTGCTTAGTTGCAATCGCGTGATTGACTAAGCTAAGGATCAAGATAAGAGTCATGTTTGATTAATTGAGGGCTGGGGATGGATCTTCCTGATCATTATCCTTTCATTTGGCCTAGAGGATGGTTTTGATTTATTGATCTGTCATCTGTCTATGATAGTCCAACATCGTATACTGTTCTTTAAGATATACTCTGGCTTCAAATAGTTGATGCTCCATTGCTAGATCGTAGTTTTCCTTGAAATTCCAAGAATATTAAGAGGGTTGGTACAGTTATCAGGTTTCCAAAAAAAAAAAACTGATTGTTTTTCTTTCGATTCACAAAAATAGTTTTTACTTTTGACTTCATGTTGGTGAAAAAATTATTTAAATATCTTTGACAGTGTGGGAGTCCTGCCTGATTGACAGCCACTTAAATCTTACTGTACTTGAAGGTAAACCATAAATATCTCAAAACAGCAATTCATCAATTGATTTTAATGATAACTTTTTCCACATGCATAGATCTTTTTCAAATTTGCAGGAGATGTTCTACATACTAATTACTACAGTCCCTACCATTACAGTTTATGCATATTTTCACATGGATAATATGCCTGAATGTTTAAACAAAAAAAGGAATAATTTTAATTTCATGAAGTTTTATTTAAATTAACAACAAATATAAAGTTAAATGTGTTATATTATTGGTATAACTAATCGTCTGGATATTAGTTCACAAGATTAAAAAAAGATTTCAGCAACTATAACAGTTGTATGGAGCTAAGAAATTTGAACCATCAAATTTAAATAGATTTGGAGAAAATAAAATTTCAATTTTTTTCAATTTTTTTTTTTTATTTATTTATTTATTTATTTATTTTTTTTATTTTTTTTTGCTTCTGGCTTTACGCATCGCTGAGGTCATTATAGGCGGGAAAGTATTAGGGGCAAGGAACGGGAAGGAATTTTCGGCCTTGGCCTTTTGAAAGAACTATCCCGGCATTTGCCTGGAGGATTTGTGGAAACCGTGGAAAGCCCAAATCTGGATGGCTGGACGGGGATGCGAACCCACGTCCGACCGAATGGGAGGCCAGAGCGTTACCATTCACCCACCGTGCTCGTAGTTATTAAGGCCTATGAGAAATCATCAAACCAGCCATGCTCATGGAAGTGTATTGTCACCTGTCTTATGAAATATACATACAGATGAACATAATAAGTTTATATATGCAGATGATTGCAAACAAAGGAATCTGAGTAAACAGAACAAATACTGCAGTTTCTACAACTTGTTTCTCTGTGTAACCACGAGAATCACATGAATTCAACCCCAAAAATCTCAGGTCTGTGTTTTTCATCTTCGAAACAATGGAGGTTGTTTATGCTGAAATGCTCATTAACACTCAAAACAAAATATTGAATCCCAAACTGTCGGTCCAAAATTGTATCTTGTTTGTAGAACAAATGTAAGCTTTTTTCATACGCCAGTAAGAACAAATTTCGTGTGTTTCACAACTGAATCGTTGCAAACTCTCTCCATAACTTATATCAAAGATATTACACCATAAATATTGTTTTTATAACCTTAACTACTAATTGTATATGTTGTTTTTCTTTAAAAGTTTGTATCACTGAACTTATATTTACCAGTCGTATCAGTAAACCATTTTGATTAAATTCTTATGTCTGGTATAAAGTAGTCGGTATGATATATTGGAAACAACTGCAATGAAACATGTTTCCGATAAGATCACAATTTTAATTTTGAGGCTGTAGATATTAAGATCTGTAATAACACATTAACTGGTTTCAGATGATTTTAAGCACATTTATGCAAATATATTTTAGCAGAAATAAATAGAAGTTTATTCTCAAAATACCTGTTAATGTAGATTGTTGTGTAAGCATTCATTCGAATATGTAGATATACTGTTGTATAACGCTATGAATTTACTCTGTATACTGTGATAATGACTATCAACTTACATGACAGTTCAGTGATAACCAACTACAAGATCTAATTATCTTAATGTGTAAACTGCATGATTTCGATCTAGATAGGTATATACACAGTTACTGTATTAAAGTAATATCATTACTATAATATTTAAGCAGAATGAATTCGTGGTATATTTATACTGAAGAATGTTTCCAAGCATCTTTCACAGTCCTTGAAATGACTCGCTAGATAGATAGATATGTTCACTTTGATCCCATGTGAGAATAATCTCGGGGATGTGGAACAGTACATACACTTATTAGTAATGTCAATATTACTATATAATTGATAATATTATTATATATTGACAACAAGTTAGCAACAACCCATTAGTATAACCAATATCTCCTGTAATCTACACATACAATCCCTAGTTAATTAATACTTACTATGTGGAACAGTGTATACACTTGTTACCCAGCATCTAATAACCAGTTATTTTCTTACCAACCAGTTACCATGATAAGTTTCACTGTAATTTGTGACTACATATTATATTATGTTAGTTGCTATTTATGTGGAACAGTACACAAACCTATTAGAAATATCAATTATATTACCAACAACTCATAAGCAGTCAATTACTTAAAAACCTGTTAGTATGATAATTTTTCACAGCAGTTTTGAGTGCATGCTATCCCATGTTAGTTACTATATATGTGAAATTTTGTAAACAGTGTAATTACTTCATTTGTCAAATTTCAACAGAAAGAAAAACCATATATCATTTTAGTAATTGTGGATAATTTTGTCACCTTCCCCTTCCATACACCATATATACTATTTTATCAGTCATTCTTAGTTACCAAATTCCAAGAAGAAATTCTTTTACAGAGTAAAATGGGTTCTGAAGCAGAAACTCTTTCAGTTTGGACTTAAAGTAGTTGGGTTTTTAGATAACATTTAATTTCTGTTGGTAATACATTGAATAAGGAAGCTCCAGTAAATGTTAACCCTTTCTGTACAATTGACAGTGATTTGTAATCCTTGTGAATATTATATTTATTCCTAGTATTGTGGCTATGTATGTCAGCATTAAGATTGAAGTGTTCAGGATTTTCCACTACAAATGATAGTACGAGTATACATACTGTGCTGGCATGTTAGAACCCCAGGTTTTTAAATAGATTTCTGCACGACGTCTGTGGGTTGCTCACAAATAGTTCTTATAGCACGCTTTTGCAATTTAAATACCCTCTGTGCTTGTGACGAGTTTCCCCAGAATGAGATGCCATAAGTGAGCAGGGAATGAAAATATGCAAAATATACTAACTTTCTGGTTTCTATATTAGCTATTCTAGATATTACCCTCAGTGAAAATGTTGCAGAATTCAGTTTTTTAAGAAGTTGTTGAATATGCTGTTTCCAGTTCAATTTTTATCTATATATACACCCAGGAATTTGTGAAACTGCTTTCATTGATTGCTTTTCCTTCTGATATCACATTATAGCTGTTTTGTTTTATTTTTTGTAACAACTGAAGTAACTGTGTCTTTTCTACATTAAGTATTAGTTTGTTGGCATTAAACCACCTGTTAATTTTCTTTATAACTCATTTGCTGTGTTTTCGAGGTTTTGTGTGATGGGTCTTTCAAGATATGCTAGTATCATCTGCAAAGAGCACCATGTGTTCATTATCACCTAGTATATGTGGGAGATCATTTATATAGATTAATAACAGCAGAGGGCCAAGAATTGAACCCTGAGGCACACCACATTTAACTATACCCCATTCTGAGTTTATAACATCTCCTGTATCAGAATCTTTCAGTGATACACATTGCTTTCTATTATTCAGGTAATATATGTCCAGATCTCCGTACGAACGTCAGTGTTCGTCACCTCAAATGACCAACGGTCGCCTTCTTTTGAATAAGTGAGGAATCACAGAACTTATGTTCCGTAACATTTACAGAATCCATTCAAAGTGTCCATTTAATTAGAGGCAGTCCAACCTCTTTCACAAATCATGCGCGCCCCCATGCGGACGTGCGTGTTGATCTCCACGGGGTGTCTGCATCACACCTGCGCCTCCAATACGTCATCAGACTGTCACGTAACGGTGCTGTTACAGCCTTCACAGTAACGGTGCTCAGGGAACAACTCAATAAAACGTAAGGTCAGAGCAGTACCGGTTAGTGCAGTGATCAATGTTTGTTATACTTATCAGAAGGGCGCCAATCTTTATGACAATCATATTTTTTTCTTGCCTTCCTTTTGAGCTATTAAAAGTTTCCAATTGTATTTAAATTATTTTATACAGCATATAAACGCAAATTCAGGCCATTTTCCTTGTTTTGGTCACATTAAGATCATATTTATGGTCATATTTTGAGGAAAATCTGGTAATTTTTTAATAATACCAGGAATCCACTAGAGGAGAATAAATTAAGTTAATTATTCACAGAACTGTGCTCCTATTATACATTGGAAGAAAAAACAATACTAATTGTCACTGAATTAATCAGAATTCCCCAGTCAAGAATTAAAGTTATACATT
>CM061919.1:125355326-125464140 GCA_031002005.1 Vandiemenella viatica
GAACTTTTCCATTGTAATCTCATCCACGAAATTATTTTTTTCCTATCACCTACTGTAACCAATATTGCCTTATCCAACGTTTGCAACTGCATTCGGCGTCAACTGTTAGTGCCAAATTTGAAATTTGCCAACAGACGCCGTAACTAGAGAAAAACTTCCCCACAGAACTCGCGCAAAAATAGTCGGTACAGAGCCGGAGTGTGCGATGAAATCCCTAAATAGAAACTCTGAACATATATGGCCAAGTAAAGTAATGAGAGATAAAAGAATAAAACTAGGAACAGCATTACCAGCTTCATCTTTAAGGATGATTTACTTTTATTTAAAGAAGCTGCCATATTTTTTTTCAAATTTGCAGCAAAGATGTTCAACAAACATAGAATGGATTTTGGATTTATCATGCAGATCTTTCAGACCAATTTTTTTACATGCTCCCTACTCTTAGCTCTTCTCGAATGCAAGATAATTAGAATAGAAACTTACAAATGCAATATAGTTTGTACGGTAAGAAAACGGGTCCTTATTTTTTTAAATTTTTTTTTTTTTTTAACTGCTTTACGTCTCTTTTTAACATCGAGGTCTTTAGAGACGGGCTTATTTTAAGAAGCCAAACCTGCATTTGTATGCAGCAATCTGAAGTAAGCCTAATAGTCCATGGAATGTTTAAACAAAGTGATAGCAGCAAATACAACTTCGGAAACAAGATTTTCATCACAAGTTCACAGGACTCCAAAACTGAATGTAGCTTTCACAAGCTTATAAACTTCGCTTTCTATGGGTACGAAACTAAAAATATAACGCGGATACCAATTACAAATTTTCACGGCTATTTATCAATGATATATGAAGAAATAGAAAGAGCGCCCACACTGGTTGTTCTTCTCGAGTTAACCGTGAGCATCATCGCAACTTTTTGATACTGCTAACTGAACAGGTTGCTACGTGTTATAGCAAAAGTAGGGCGTAACGTGTACCAGATTCGTGCTGTGTTTCACCGCAGTTAAACTATGGACGAGGCGTCGCTACACTGAACCCTCCGTAACGATCAATACAACATGGAAGAATGCCCAAGCGTGCAACTCGCGGTGTGCTTGGTTCAACTGCCATTTTTATTTCACTTTAATTTTTATGGATCGTCGACGTTGTGATAATTAGAACAAGGGACAGGATCGGTGCAACGAAAGAAGGAATTTAGCCTTGGCCTTTTGTAGGAACCGTGCAGGGATTCGCCTGGAGTGATTTAGGAAAACCATCGGAAACCGAAATCTGGATGATCGGACGGGGATTTGAACCCCCGTCCTCCCAAATACCGGACCCGAGATCTACCGCACACTTACTCTTCTCGATTTGTTGCTCACGAAAGGACGTAGGGTGTAAGTGAAACAGCGGTTAAGGCGAGTAGGCACTGTACCCTCGCCAGTCTACCTGACGATAGTAGGGCTGAGCTGTGGACTGTGAGCGCCGTAGTAGCTACCTTGGTGCTGTGCCGGAACGCGTGTCCGTTGCTCCTCAAGTGTGCCAGCAAGCCTGCGGACTTTCCCCGCTATGCGGCTATTCGCATGCCACTGTCCACCGAGCGGACCGCAATCAACTCGCCTACCTGCCCTCCTGTCTCCAAACCTCACTCACCTGCTGACCTCGTCACCCGCAAGCCTTACCAACACAACAGCAAAAAAAGGTCATACACACTTTCTTCTGTGCACTTTTTCTGCGTATTTTTTATGTTTTGCATGTTTCTTTCACACTCGAATGGGATAACGATATTACCTATATTACATTTGTACAGTTAATAGGAACTTCGCTCTAATTATTCTCGTAAACAAATGAAAATTATTTTGTGTTTGTTAAATTTGCACCATACACATTTGTAATCAAAAGTTTATGGTAACTGAAATAGAAAATACATGTTTCTCATTCAATATGATCCACTCTTGAACACGAGTAGCTGCTTGCATCAAAGTATCGTTAAGTGCGGCGCATGAGAACTCAACGTGTAAAGGTGGGTACACACTAGGCGAACGCATACGGTCACTCAGTGTGTACGTGAAGGCGAATGAACGCTTCCGACCGTATGCGTTTGCCTGCGCTCGGTTTCGCTGGGGAGGCGCAAAATCAAAGCAAAATGCGGACCACACCCTTTTGGCTTAGTTACAGTGTGTACGTCAAGAACAATACTTTTATTGTTTTATAGGGAACATGTAGTTGTCTAATCGGATTCCTTAAAATTAATAGAGTTATATAGAAAACACTAGTGTTTATGGACTCATATTCATAATGATAATAGAAATAAAATAAGGAAACATGATGCCTCGAACGAAATTAGTGATATTTTGAAATGTGACTCAAAAGACACGAAAAAGAAAATGAAATCACAATTGGGATCCTACAGAGGTGAACGTCAAAAATCATGAAAATTCATTTAAAACAGACTCTGTAGCTATTGTCATATTTAAATCGACATTGTTTGTTTTTAAAGTCATGTTATTTTTGCTAGATAAATTTTAAACAAGGGATAGAGAAATTACTGACGTTTTGAAATTCTCGGAACAATCTGCTGCAATAACGTACCAAAGTCGGTCGACTTCATTCTGCAGAAACTTTCGAAAAATCAGTACTCAATTTCAGCAGTAGGATCGTCTATCAAGACTGTCGCTCTATACCCATTTCTTCTTTCGAACAAAGAAGCCATGCACCACTGTCGTTGTGATCTCCTTCGTCGTCGTATTTCATTAATTTAATTTTTTAATTTAATTACAATGGAGCGCGCGTTCCAGTGGCAATTTCCCTACATTTCCATTTCCCCCCTTTCCTGCACCCACCTACATTTTACCTCTACAAATTTCAAATTTAAATTGTTTCTACGTTTTTGATAAATTATTCATCAATTCTACAGGAAACTTATTCCAATCCCTGACCCCCTTACCTACGAAATAAAATCTTGCCACAGCCCTGTACCTGAAAGTGAGTTCCAGCTTGTGGTCATGGCCATCTTTTCCCTTCCATGCATTACTTTTAATTCTTACACCAATATGTTTCCACGCCTCATCATCAATATACGAGGGGGGGACCCAAAAAAAACCGGGAAATACGTCATAACGTCTTTATTTCTTAATATTTTTACACCAAATTTTGATCACCTTCAAAGTATTCTCCACTGACCACAACGCACTACTTCAAATGGTCCTTCTATTGTTCAAAACAGTTTTTATATTCACTTGTCGGGATGTTCTTTATGCCTTCCAGCGATTTTTCTTTTACCTACTCCACAGTGGCAAAACACTTTCCTTTCAAAACCCTTTTGAGTCTGGGGAACAAAAAGAAACCACAGAGGGCTAGATCCAGTGAGTAGTTGGGGTGGACAATCGTTGTTATGCCGCTTTTTGGGCAAAAACTGCTTTACGGAGAGGGCGGTGTGGGCCGGCACGTTGTCATGTTGGAAGAACCAGTGCCCTGTGTGCCAAAGATCTGACCTTTTCTTCCAGATACTCTCCCTCAATCTTTTAAAAATTTCCAAGTAGAACTCCTGGTTGACAGTTTGACCCAGGGGAACGAACTCACGTTTCATAACACCTCTGCAATCGAAGAAACAAATGATCATTGTCTTGATGTTTGGCTTCAATTGACGAGTTTTATTGGGATGAGGATAGAACATTTCTTCCACTGGCTTGATTGCTGCTTTGTTTCGAGGTCTTATCCATAGCACTACGATTCATAATCAGTAATCACTTTGGAAAAAATTCTTTGAGCTGATTTTGAAGCTCAAAACATGCATGAAGTCGACGCTCCCTTTGTTCGTCTGTGAGAAGGCGAGGGACAAATTTAGCTGCAACCTTTCTCATGTGCAAAATCCTCTGAATTGAACTCCATGATATTCTAGACATCTCACAGAGTTGATCAGTGGTTCGGTGACGGTCTGCACGAACGAGGGCATTGATTTTGTCGACGTTATCGTCACTTCTTGACGTTGGTGGGCGTCCTGAACGAGGTTGGTCACCAATTGACATTTCTCCATTTTTAAAACCTGAAAACCACTCATAGACTCTGATTTTACTTAGGGCAGCATCCCCGTAAGCAGTCTACAGCATTACAATAGTTTCAGCTGCCGATTTCCCCAACAGGAAACAAAATTTCACAGCTACGCGCTGCTCTCGACAATCTGCCATCACCTTTTCGCCGAAATGGAAAAAGTGTTTCACTAAAAAAAACTATCATGGGCGAACCGATGCACTCACAACAACACAACTTCGCACACTGACTCAGTTGGTATGACAGTAACAGACACCAGGTCAAACAATGAGTTCCCCCACTCTCCCTCCCCGCCGCAGCCCAATTCCCGTTACTTTTGGGTCCACCCTCGTACACCTTGTACACTCCCCTGATTCTGTTCACACTCCTCCTGTCTTCCGATGAATCCCATTCCAACTCTTTTATCATTTACGGTACTTTCCAGGGGCAGATTTATAAATAATAATGCACGACGCACTAGCAATGATTAAGTCATCTTCTACCACCGTTTCTATGGTAGATATAAAAATATTTTCAACGCATAGACTAGCGAATGTGAAAGAATTACAAACAACGCATTCCCGTTCTAATGTGGACAACAAGCAGATTTTTAACCAACGCCGCACAGATTCGGCCACATCTAATCGGGCGCATACGTTTGCTTGCGTTCGTCTAGTGTGTACCTACCTTAACGCTAGCAAATTTGTCCCAACCGTGCATAATAAGTTTCCCTTCAATAAAATGTTGACATCACACGGCTTTCTCCAAGCATGGCAGACATTTTTCTGTACCGGTCGAAAAACGACGTGCGATGTAAAAATTGGCAGCTCAGCAACTAGAGCACAGGTTTTCCGTTTCGATGGTCCAGTTTCGAGTCTAGTATGTGTGTTTTTTATGGGATGTTGTGTTCGTTGTATGTTTTCGTACTGTGCAGTGCAATGATACCGGAAATATAAATCAGGAACACACATTGATTGAAAGGGATACGCAATTGCGACTGGCTGTATCGCTGAAATTATCGAATAGAAACATTTGTTTAAGAAATTAAAGAAAAACTGTAATCTATACATATAAAACGCAAGTCAAGATATAGCGATGTCACGCGGTGACGTCACACTATGACGTCGCGCTATAACATCACGCTTTTCGCATTCGTTGCCCAACTTACGTCCAAATATGATGTTTAGGTAATGCACGTTATTTAATAACATTTCTATTTAGCTTAACTTCAGTAAATAAATTAATTGTCAGAACAGAGGAAGAAAAGTACACATTCCGTTTAAATCGATATAATAAGTATTAGTTGCTTATATTTATTTAATATTCGTTTGAAGAAAAAGTATTCGTTAAAATATTTGGCAATAGGTATGTAAGATAAAAGCTTTAATTTTCGATTGGCGGCAGTTTTACAACCGTAACATGACGTTACAGCAGAGGGCATCAGTAATTTTTTAATAATTAAAATTGTTTTATTAGTGTCCTGTTACTTCATTTGAATGAAAGTAGTTCCACACTGAAAGCGATGTATACAGCCCAGAATACAATTAAAACTAATATCACCTGTTATGACGTAAGTTGTTGGGATTTATTTTTAATTTTATTTATTTTCACTTATGACATATTTCAGCCGCATGTAACTTCATTAGCCAATCAATCGTTATAACATCGATCTGAATCACGGATAGCAAAAAAGAAAGTTGTAAAGATTTTTGATCAAATTTATATTCCAACGCATTATTGCCACTAAAATGCGATACATCAAATGTTTTAATATGCGTGTGATTGAAGTATCGTAGTATGTGGTTAGGTTGAAATGCAACCTGGGCCACGATGGCAACGGAAACCTTTTGCTACAGCGCATGGTACGAGGAATTATAGTGAGCTTTATTTTATAACAATTCTAATTAGTTAAGCAATTGTTAAGAAATGATTTGCCAGAACACTGAAAGAAAAGAATGTATTTCGTTTAAATTGGCATATTAACTATCAGGTTTTTTTTTTTTTTTGCTGAAATCATTACTTTGTTTGAATGAAAGAAGATCCATATTGATCGCGATATATGCGGCCTAAACCACAATTAAAACAAATATTATGTGGCATAACGTAAATTAAGATTTATTTTTAGCAACCTTCGTTTTCACTCTGGTCATTATTTCAACTACATGTAAGTTGTGTCAGCCGTTAAAACATCAGTGTTCATAACAGATAATAAGAAAGAAAGATGTAAGAACCCGGAATATTTTTGATAAAGTTTATATAGCGATGCATGATGATATTGACATGCGATACAGGGAACGTTAGTTCACGTGTGATTGATGCTTTGATTTTCTATAGGCAATTATAGCGGAGATTGTGATTAGGTTGAAATACAACCAGAACCAAGTTGACAACTGAAACTATTTGCTACAGCACAAGGGCGAAAAATTACATTGAGATTTATTTTGTGACAATTCTATTTAGCTAAGTAAGTGCAAAGAAATTAACTGCCAGAACATTCCTTTAAACACTTCATTTTTGAAGGGTTTCGAGGTAGTATTTGTATAAAGAATATACAACAAAAAATACTTCTGTAGCAATTATGCCCAATTTTGTTACAGAAGACCATTTATGCTAATGCAATGAATATTAATTCTTTAAAACATTCTACATTTACCATCACATTCTTTAGAGTCTTGTAAATTTCAAGTTTTTTAGAAGCTAAAAACCACTTCAAACGCATATACTGTATAACTATGAACGATAAGGTCTAACTAAGTAAAATACATTGTACCGACGCGACGTTTTGGAAACAAATTTCAATATAATTTGATGTTTACTGTCCGTGCTCTCCTGTTGACTATTAGGCCCCCTACTAGTTACTGTGGCAACGACGCCTGCCAATTATTTTAGGATGGCATTAACGGAGAGCGGCACTGATAGTTCACGTATTCCCTAGTTATTTTAAATTGTATTACAGCTACCTAATCGCAATCCCAAATTGATCCGAGATAAAAAGTTCGGCGGTGCGTAATACTTTCCCGACATATTCCACCTACTTACATTCCTCCACCTTATACTTTAGCGGTCACCTCACTTTATACTTTGTTTCAATATCGAAATTATTCGCTTCTTGTAGATGTTTTAATAATGTGTAATACACAGGGTTATTATAATTGATTCAAGCGATTTCACAAGTTTACTGTAGCTACATTATTTACCACATTGTCACAAACGTATAGAAAAACTATTTGTTTAGATATGTTACAAGTGCTTTCAATGCGTCCCCTTACTGATATCAAAACGATAATAAAGTTGTTGCCAAACTCGGTGCAGCATGTCCCTATTAATCATTTCAAGAGCACTGTGAAGGAGAGGCCATTGATTTTTGTCGTCCGGGGAATAATTGTAGAGCTAAAAAAAAAGGCCGCTCATCTAGCCTAGATGCGGGGCCCCCTAGGAGACGCGAGGTCCCCTTGAAGGCCCGAGGGCCGTAGCATTTGCTGCCTCCTGCTACGTGGTTAATCCGGTAATGAGCATTGTTGATGCAGCTAGCAGTTCTGGTAGATATGTTGGAAGAAGTCTTAATACCAAATCTTCTACATAACCATAAACACGTACACACACACACAAAATCACATGTGGTTAGTTCAAGAGAGTCATGATGAGATCTGCTGATCATTATTAAGCTTTCCCAGTGCCTATCTGCATCTTGACTGAGTGCTCAGCATGCGATCTTGTGGCAGAAATTTGAAACGCGACTGCAAAAACGTTTAGAGTTTTTGTATATGACTGTACAGTTTTGTGACAATATGTCAAATAATATAACTGCAGAAAATTTGTGAAATCGCTTCAACAATTTATAATAACCCCGTACTGTGGCAGAACTTCATTTCTTGTGAGGGATAAAGCTAAACTTAAAAGGGCTATATCGATGTTTTGCCCATTTCGCGAGAGTATAAAATCTAATTACAGTCGTTTGAATTGAAAGCTTTGTCCTAGTAAGGGAAGTCAATATTGTAATAGTCGGAAAGTGGCTCTCGAGATACTTGGAGCGGAGCTTTGAGTGTAGTTGCCCACAGATAGGCCTATAAATGTCAGTACATCGAATGCGCTGTTTACTCTTAATGTAACATCCAATTCCAGTTCCCTTAGACAGCTAAACTGAACTACGGAGAGAGATGAGAAGTGGCGGAGTGGGATTCAAGGGGAATAAGAGCAGGATGACGGAAATCCCTCTGGACAGAGCGGAGAGCAGCATTTTATCCCGATAAAGAGCGGAGATTCGCAGGATTTAATATGTCCCGTGTTATCTGGCTGGAAGGGGCTCGTATAAGGACTGCGCTACTTTAAAACGATGGTATTAAGGCGGGATTGTATCAGACAGAAACAACTGATGCTTTACTTGCTTGTAAATTGGATAATACTCATCCACGGTTTTATCTAAGGTATTGATTTTTCATCCCTGCCAACGATCATTGTAATTTCTTCACAATACAAGCACCGCCATAATAATTATTACGAAGGCACTTTTGATAGAGGTTGTTTGGTAACTAATTTAAACGCCCATAAAAAGTTACCTAAGGTGGTAATAACAATTTGTTTAGGAAAATTTTAGGAAAAACGACCTTTTTCAAATATATTTTACGTGATAGGAGAAAACTTTCAGCTGATTAGATTCTAGCAGATTTGGCTAAAAAAATTTCTTAGTAAGGTATAATTTCAAAAAGGAATAATTACTATTTATTTGATAGATATATTTCGAAATTACCTTCGTTTCGTGTAAACTTTCTCTCACTTTTTAATAAACTTCGTTGTTTCTTCTGTCAAAAAAAGGATTATGTTGTTACCTGGTTCTAGTAACTGCTGCAAAGAATGCAGCATAAATATGATATTCTTCTCATTACATTATATTCTACATTTAGTCCTCGTAAATAACAGAAAGCAATAGTTAATTTAAATAAACGCCGCACTATATTTTTGTTTCATTCTCCAACTTGCATTATTATGATTTTTTTTGTACAATTACTTCCACACCAGAGAATTGCCTTTTAGCTAACATCGCAGTTACCGCTTCCTCTTATCAATGAAAGTGCAAATAAAATAAAATTCAATTATTTATTTGAAATTTAAACTTCCTTTTAACAGTACAAGCGTAAATCAAGTCAATGCAGTTATTTATTTGAAATTTCATGGCTATCCAAATAGGTTTCAGATCTATCCAGGTCATGTCCAGCCTCCAGGCTCAACGCATTTTACTAAACTGAATAAGAGTTTACATATGTTAGGCTCCAAGACCGAAAACGCTCAGTGAGATAAACAAACGACCACAACAGGTTCTGGTTTCTTTAAAACGGTTACATATATATAAAAACAGCCAGAACGCGTTATGGCTAACTCAAAAATGCCACAACCCGAAATTCGCGTCTGGTCCAGGTCACACATCACGATTCGCATTTTTTCTTCTTTTTTCTTTTATCTTCTTTCTTTTAGATTTGTAACAAGACGAGTAAGAAAAATCGTTTATAATAAATGCACTCTGGACCGATTCGTCACGTGCACGAAGAGTTAGATATTGCTAATCCACAACGTGTTGTGGCAGTTTTAAAGAAACGAGAACGCGATGTGGTAGTTTTTTTTCGCTCAATGAGCGTTTTCGGTGTTTGACCCGATATGTTGGATGCAAAGTTTAGTGGTTGTACATTTTGAGGCCGGCCAAAGGCGAGCTTTGTTTGAATTATATGATTTTGCTGTCATTATGTTAGTCCTACATTTGTGAATCGGGAGTTATTTCGAATGTCTACACAAGTTAATTGTTAACCAAAGTGATAATCTGGCGAAAAAAATTCTGTTACGAGAAATACAAATGGCCTATATGTGAGCGTATATAAAAATCATTATCAAATGAAAACTGAGGCCGACACAGTAATTCTGAAATTAGATCTGGATTTAGGAGTGCATTACATATCTTTCAAAACAGTTAATTTTGTTCTTGTAACAGGATTATTATTTTTTTTTTTTTGGTAGACCAGTGTAATTTGGACTGAGGGTCCTATCAAATCACCAAGAAGGAACTCGGCTCTTCCGCCGTAAGATACAACCTCACATTAAACAGTGAGGCCTAAAATTTTGTTGACTTTTTTTGTATTACCTCTCACTCTTTCAGTGGGATAATCGTGCTCTTTGAACTTTCTTTGCTTTAACACTAAACCTGTTACCATTCGTATACCTCATACTATAACAGTGCTATTAAAGGCCTCACCAGAATCTTTAAGCGTAATTAGTTCCGCAGCTTCATAGTATCCCTCACTTTCTGGTGCTATCTATCCTTTATATCCCATATAGTACTCTTATAAACGCCCCTCCCCATGTGTTTCATACAAATACAATTAATCTGCAGATTAAACATTACCTTTTGCCAGATCCAACAAGGTTCTTATCCTCAAAGTACGGCACCTTACCTGAAAACAGAAAAAAGAGAAAATTAGATGAGTAAATTATGTTAAACAATAGACAAAAATTTCATTTGTAAATAGAAGAAATTTTAGTACAATTCCGATTCACGGAAGAAGGTAGTACTGTTCAAGCTAAATATCTCTTACTCTGATGACATCTTCCTTTAAACCATAAATCTTTTTAACTTTTACTCGGATAGGGTGATTAAAAAAATAAGGAACCTACTACATACGAAATATTCTAATTACAATTCCATTGCGCAGCCATTACACGATTTCGATCTAACGGCATACATACGAGTACATATAGATACTGAAATTCCAAAAAAACTGTGTATGGCATAGGTCAATGTCTGTTCTGAGCGTTTCAATCCGTACCGAAACGAGGAAAGAAAGAATTCACATATCCATCACCACAGCACCTTACTTCGCTGATCTCATCTATCTTATCGATGCGATCCAAGTGCGATGGTGAGAGCAGTGAATGACAGAAGTTGTTCGCATTTAGCTCAATAACTACACAGTCAATAACTGTTTACCACTTGTTATAAACATAATTTTATATTTTGGTTGGATAATTTCTGATCCACATATTAATGAATGTCAGAACTATCATCAGCCAATACGACGTTTAATATCCGATCACGAAATAGTATCACATTGCTGTTATTAGCTGTGATATACAGACTTCCCGGCATCTAGTCTTTTTGATATTATATTACCTACGAATGTCCGATTGTAATGTATATTCACCTCCTTGAAAGAATATCAACTGCCCGTAAACATTTTAAATAAAAACAGATTTATTTTCCTTACATTTTCACGACTCTTCACCTCATTTTGTTGTCACCTACTCTCACTGATTCTCATAAGGTGTCCATAAAATTTCAGCATTCTCTTGAGCATTGTGTCTGTAATTTTTTCCCCATAGCTGCATAGATCTTCATTTATTCCTCTTCTACCAGGTACCATCTTTTCCCTTTACTGGTCCTAGAATTTTCCTTTCGTCTCCATTTTATTATTGAGCACCAAGAATTATGAGCCAAACATTCCCTCTGTCTTGACAACTGTTGTACAGTGTCAATCTTTTCTTTGTAGCAGATCGCTTTCTAGTTGTATCCGTTTTATGTTATCCAATTATGTTAAATTAATATTTCTAGCTCTGCTTTATTCGCTTCCTTATCAAACCACATATTTAAATCTGTCGATTCGAATCCCCATCCGGGCATCCAGATTCCGGTTTTCCATGGTTTCCCAAAATCACTCCAACTGAATGTCGGGATGCTTCTTTCAAAATACAATCGCCAAATTTCTTCCAGTCTCTTGTCCCCAGTCCTTTCCCGCCTCTAATGACCTCTGCGGCGACGAGGCGTAAAACCATAAAAAAAGTAAATCTGTCGATCTTTCTTCATTTTTCCAAATTTAGTTTTCAGATGTTTTTCATTATTGTATTTTTATTCTATGATACTATACAATAATAATGGATATACTTGAACGGTCTAACGAGACCCCAATCATATTTCAAAATCTCCAAATCTAAATTTTGTACGGTTATGAAACTTTATCTGAACTGAAGTTCATGCAAAAAGGCCTGAAACTTGTTACCGGTAAATCAGGCGGGTCCTGTTTCCTCGTCTCTTACTCTCGAATCGTACAAGATACAATAGGGAACCTGTTTAATTCATTTGCACGAGACAGAGGTGTCCATTGTTCCGCAACGACGACGGAATGCGACGGCAATAGATAAGATCTCGCACGGGAGCTTCATTTAAGAGAAGTTTCCTCGCTCCGTGCAGTTCAGGTGGAATCCAATTAATTGAACAAAGGGCGTCCAGAAATTTAACCACCGGCACTGTCATCGCGCTGGCAACGTAGCGCAGATTGAATCTGTCCGGTGACAAAAGGGGACGGAGGCCGCCGCTACCGTATTCCCTTTTTCCTCTCACCTGAGATTCGCCTAACAGTGAAGCTCCCGCCTGCATAGGAGAGAGATCTGATTTCTATCTACCGCCGGTATATACCGCCTATCAGAAGACTACGTGATTTACTACTCTGGTTATAAGATACATATTCAACAGTTCATTTCTAGGCCGCTTGAGGATGGAAGAAGTTGCTGTAGCGAATCCGATAGATCAACGGAGGACATGGTCCCATTTCTTGTTTCATCTTCTGCATCTTCCTCATATTTTCCCAACATTTAGGGGCCAGTTGCGAGTGTCGGCAACCATCTATTACTTCTTTTCTCTTTTTTTTTTTTACTTATCGCTTTACGCCTAGTCGACGTCGAGGTCATTAGAGGTGGGATGGGACTGGTAATAATGAACGGCCATGGCCTTTTAAAGGAAACATTCCAGCATTCGCATGGAGTGATTTAGGGAAACCATGGAAATCCCAAATCTGGATGCCCAGACGGGGATTCGAACCGGCGTCCTCCCGAATGCGAGGCCAGAGCGTTAACCGCTCACCCACCACGCTCGGTGGTAACCATCTTGGCTGTCTTGCCTTTGCTGGTTGATTCTCGGATTAGCTCCATAGTTGTCTTGAAGGTCCACGTTCTCAGATTTTTTAGACAGGAAGTTGTTCTACTACCTGCACTTCTCTTTCCTGGTATTTTCCCCTGGAGAACAGACTGCAGGAGTTCGTAACGGCTACTGTTCCTCATGATGTGGCCAAGGTACTGCAGCTACCGTGTTTTTATGGTGGTTAATACCAGGGGCGGATCCAGGGTTTTGGTTTGTGAGGGGCTTGAGCGGACTTTGGTTTGGGGGGGGGGGGGCTTGGCTTGAGTGGATTTTGGTCGGGGGGCTTGAGTCGGGCAAAAGGTAGTATGTAGTATTTATTAGTCTCCTCTGGCCTCAAATCCGTAGAGCTAAAAAAAAAGTCTACAAAATGTCGGAGATGGACCTAGATACTTTTGGGGCTTGAGCCCTCTAAACCCCCCCCTCCTTGGATCCACCCCTGGTTAATACTTACATATTCTCTTTCATTTTGCG
Source organism: Vandiemenella viatica (assembly GCA_031002005.1). Lineage (NCBI taxonomy): Eukaryota > Metazoa > Arthropoda > Insecta > Orthoptera > Morabidae > Vandiemenella > Vandiemenella viatica. Next base: position 125,368,756 of record CM061919.1, read on the forward strand.
GAGCACTTCAGCATTTGTGGTGTGGTCTGTCCACCGTATTCAAGCTTCTAACCTTTTACTGATAGTTTCAGTTGATATCCACGTTTCAACGCCATGTAGGAGGCCAGAGAACGCAAAGCAACGCAGAAGTCTGATTTTCGTGGTAATCGATAAATTACAACTTTTAAAAGATTGAAAGTAGCCCTGGCTTTACAAATACATGACTTTACATCATCAGATGGATCCCATTGGCTATTTTGCTGTGGTGCCAAGATACGTATTTCTTGATACACATTCAGTGGTTTTCTACATCTACATCTACATTCATACACTGCAAATCACAAACATTGTGGGTGGCAGAGGGTGCTAAGCACCAATCCTAAACACGCCCATTCCAATCCCGAATAGTGCGAGGAAAGAAGGAATACATATAAGTATCAGTACGGCATCTTATTTCTCTAATCTTATCCCTCCGGACATTGCGACCTAAATAGGTTTCATTGAACTCAAAATTTAAATTTTTTTCGCACATTCTCCAATAAATTCGAACGCAAGCTACGTCGTCTGTCTTCCAAACTATCCCAGCCCAATCTATGTATCAATTCTGTGACGATTTAATAAGGGCTGTAACAACAAGTCACGAATCTAGCGGCTCTCCTCTGCACCCTCTCAACTGAGTCAATCAGAACCTTGCGATACGGATCCCAAACCCCACAACAGTAAGGGGGCGTGCACAAACTACGTGGCTCGGTCCAGGGGGAGCGGGGGTTGGCTGGAAGGCTACGCTGGGCTATGTGGGGGGGGGGGGGTTTCCGAGCCAGGCCACGTAGCTTTCCTTTAATAACGTTTTCACAGTTAAAACGAGGAACAAAACACACAACAGCATGTGAATATTTATTTTCTTCAGTTAATTATCTCTGTATGTAATTTACAGTAGTCTGACAGGAGAAAACAGGAAACAAAATGTCTTCTGGTATCAAAAAGGAAAATCGCTACGTGCTACGTGGGGGGGATGGGGGGGTAGAGGCAAAAGCCACGTAAGGCAACGTGGGGGGGGAGGGGGGGTTCACAGGAGGCCAAAATGGAGCTACGTGGTTTATGCACACTCCCTAATCCAGATGCGGACGCACTAGTGTTTTATACGCTATCTCCTTTGTTTGAGCATTACAATTCCTCAAAATACGACCTATGAATCGTAATTTAGAATTAGCCTTGCCTACGACGGAAGTTATGTGCATGTCCCATTTCATGTTGCTTTGTACTATCACCCCCAGATACTTCACGGAATCAACCGTGTCAACAGCTGAATTGTTTATTTTGTACTCGTGAACAAACTGATTCTTCTTGTTACTTATCCGCATTGCCTTGCAGTTTTTGCAATTAAGTGTAAGCTGCCATTTACGGCACCAATCGAAAATAGCATCCAAATCACGCTGAATTTCTAAGCAATCGTCGGAGCTCCTTATTTCCCTACAGATAACCGCATCGTCGGCAAACAATCGCAACCAGCATTTGACGTTGTCACCTTGATCGTTTATAAATATTAAGAAAAGAAGTGGATCTATTACACTTCCTTGAGGAACGCCAGAAGTAACATTTATCTTAGAAGAGACTTCCCCGACAACAACGACATACTGTGATCGACCAGTTAGAAAATCACGTATCCACTCGCAAATCTGAGCCGAAATACCGTAAGCTCGAATCTTCGCTAAAAGTCGGTTGTGTGGCACAGAATCAAAAGCTTTCTGAAAATCCAAAAAAACTGCATCATTTTGCGAACCTGCATCGATAACTTTTATTATGTCGTGGGAAAATAGGGCCAATTGAGTTTCACACGATCTCTTCTTCCGAAATCCGTGTTGACATGGTGTAAGTAACTCGTTCTCATCTAGAAACTTCATTATGTTCGAGCATATGACATCTTCCAGAATTCTGCTGCAGACCGATGTTAGAAATATGGGTCGATAATTCCTAGGATCACTCCGATCTCCTTTTTTAAAAACGGGAATTACATGCGCTATTTTCCAGCTAGAAGGTACTTTTATCTCTAGTTATTTACGGAATATATCTGACAAATGGTTCAATATCCTACGCGTATTCAGAAAATACTCTTACCGGTATACCATCGGGACCCGGTGCTTTACCCCCCTTCAGGAGTTTTAATTGCTTTACAATTCCTAAGCTATCAATTTCTGTCGGATCCATCTCTAATTCCACACAATTTGGTAAAGTGTGGATGTTTTCTGGTTAATCACAATATGGCAGTGTTAGCATGGTGGAATTTTGAGCTATGATTTTAAGGACGCATGCCCTTGCTGATGCCAAGCATTCTATACCTACTACCAGGCCGAACTAAGCACTAACGGGGGAAGTGAAGTGATGCCATCTGTCTGTGAAACGTGTAACTATGTTCGGCGTGTGGTAAGTGTATTGTTTGTTTGTGAAATATGTAGTTTATGAGGTGGAGATTTGGGATCGTCCCGGCATTCGCCTTGATCTGTCGAGACTGCTGGTACACTGGGGTCTGAGCTCGTTCACGGTCCCGTTGTAGTCTCTGATCCAGTCTCTGACGCCGCAAAGCAATGAGCAACACTAGCGGGTGACAGCATTTCTTCTTTCTTACACAAAATTCACTACCTAAAAGCAAATATTTCCTTTTCATATGTTTAATACAACCAATTTTGACAGTGATTCTGTTTTACAAAAATAACGCTTCATGATCGCTGTATCTGGTGACTGCCTTTGAGTGACGAATCTCTACATCGCAGCTGTCCAGAGAAACTTAATTGGGATGGTTTACTCTAGTCACGGAAGACTGTGTTCTATGGAGTATCACCGCAATCCGGCTGGCAGAAAAATTTCAGAAGTCATTCTGTACCTCAGCACAAGGATCAGTCTTCACAACAGAATTAGTTTAGCTCATTGTCCTCACACCAATTCCAGCCAAGTTAGTTATCAATTGCCTTTATGTCTGTATTTATTAATTTAACCTGCTGATAAATGCAACACTACACTCTCTTTGAAATCGCATTAACAATAATGTGACAAACATATAATTAGGTATTGTACAGTATGTGATTCTAATTTGCAGACGATTCGGGTATTAACATGTATCTGGACACCCGTTTCCAATTTTTAATTAATTTTTATTCCTTGTTATTAATCACAATAACATTTATAAAATTATCCTAATTTTGTCCACTGGGATTAAGGAGATACTACATTTAGTATCAGTGAAAGCAGTTAATTAAAGTAATATTAAAATTTTACTGGAAGAGGTGGAACAATTGATATACGCGTCTGCAATTTTCCACAGTAATGATATTCAAATAATGTTCTCAAACACATACCACGCATGCAAGTTACACAAGAAATATTATTATTATTGTTATTATTCTCGAATCATAAACATCAAAGTACACAGTTAAAACATTGTACAATTTAACATCTTTAAACACATTTCGCCCAGTACTCGCAACCTCTAGTGCATTCGATGTGGCTTGAAACAAATCGTCTTTGTTGCAGGAAGATGGGCACATAGGACACTCGAGCATATGGTTCATTGTCTTCACCACACTAGCACTTAATACTGGTAGCCTCGGTATAACCCCATCTCACTAGGTTTTCCTTAGACCTGCCCACTCCTGCTCGCAATCGATTTAACGACCGCCAGACGTTCCAGTCCTCTGCGTGACCAGGTGGTAAGCGCTCTGCAACTGTTAGTGGTCCCGAGATGTTAGGGACCTTCATTTTCCACAACTGTACTCTTGCCTTTTCAGGTGATCCAATTAGTTTCCGTGATGTTCTCAGGAAGCTTTTCCTGGATTTGAGTTTCAGGGCTGGTAGTGTATGGCCGTGCAGTGGATGAGCGCTTTCCCGTTCTACTTTTGTCCTCTCCTTGTTCGCAGCCACTTCTCTCCGGATACTGGATAGTGCAATTCCCGAGAGCTGGTAAAGCCTGTCGACAGGGGTAAGCTTTAAGCAACCTGTCACTAGTCTACAGGTGTTATTGAGGGCTACATCCACCTGTTTGAATAATGAAAAATGAGAAAAATGAGATACCATTTGTACTTATGTATCTTTCTTGCCAGAATACTTGATTGATTGTGTTGTATTGTAACATTGTAAGTTACAAAAAATATATTGCACCTACGTATTGAATGAGGTAAATGTAAAACCAATAAATGAAAGAAAGCAGGAAATGTTTATTGTGAAATATTGGAATACGTTAGCTGGAAATTTAAATCAAATAACTCACCAACAGGTGGCAGATACATAGAAAAGCTTAGCAGGTAATATACAATCTCATTCAATAAATCAGCTAATTATAAACACGAAATTCAAAAGCGCAACCTACCCGAATTTTCTTCGATTCAAAAATATCGACAAAAAGACAAAAAAGCAAAAACTGTGAAACAGCTTTTCCATAGGTCCTCATTTCATTCAGAGACTTCCAGGGCCCTTGTTCTCCACCCTTCTGGCACCGCTTATTAATATAGTCTCAGTACAAGACCCTCGTTAAAATAAATAAACAGGAGCAAGCTCCATGGCACAACGATCAATTGTTTAGCACAATGTCAACAAGTGTATACTGAAAGCGCACTGCGAATATAAAAGACACAGCGTTATTTCCCGACTGTTGTTGGATTCCATTATACGACGACATAAAAACATTTTCGAACGGGCGTTTGTGCAAATGTTAGATTCTAGCTGCTATCTGTTTGGACAGATGACGTTGTAATGTTTCACTTTGTTTCCAGAAAAGTTTATCGATGAAAAACTGTTAGACGGAGAGTGCAATCGTGAAAAATAACTGCCAGTGAAAACTGAACACAACGAAACCAAGAATTTCCTCGGATATTCAGTTATTCACATGACGTGTGTTAATAGGAGAAGATCTGGTGCCGATCGCTCGACAAAGCAGCCATGCCATGTCGCTGACAGAACTGTGGTAAAGCAGTGAAAGCTGGATTTAGGAGTTTAAAAAAAAAAGGGTTTTTTTTTTACCTGATTAAGCGTGTCAGGGAACAAATAGCCAAACACTTGGGATTTCAGTAACACGATCGGTGCCTTTTTGATATATAAGCTTAAAAAGTGGCTTCGGAGTACGTTTCTTGGGAAGCGTGTCGTTTTCCGGAGGTTGAGTAACCTTCTTAAACAGGTAGGCATTTTCAGCCAAACACTGACTTGATTCCTGTACTCGGTGACAATTTTTATTTCTTTTGTTACAAGTGAACGAATTGAGGGAGTTGAGTTTTTCCGCGTGATCGGAGAATGGGGTCTAGTCAGACTATGACATGAGCTAGCATGACGGGAGCAAATGTAGAACAGAAATTATTATTACGTGGGGTTCTTATTCGCTGCGAATTGCGCCTCTTCTAACATAGTCCGATAATCGTACCAAGTAAATAGGACCTGTCGTTTTACATGGAATCCTAACCTTGGACCGTCCTAGCACATTAACAACTCAAAGCTTCGCCGGAAGTGAAGGTCGGTTTTGATAAATGCTGAGACATATTCGAACCCAGGACCTGGAAGTACAAAGTGCCTTTAAGCAACTGAGCCAGCAGATTGCTCGCAATGCACAGTAGCGGCTAAGAGCCAGAGCCTCAGGTCACAGGCGCAAAGTGTTTTTTGGATTCGCCGAGTGAGTGTCCCAGTCACGTGGAGTCAGCGGAGATGATGCTGACAGGACTGCGAGTGGCTATCTGCATTCTCCCGCCCACAGGTCACCGTGGCAGAGGCCGCGTCAGCATCCGGTACCAACTTCACCTCTCGGACTGTATCGTGACACCAGGTGAAAGGTGAAAAATACTACGACAGACTTCGCGGAGTCACGACCGTGACTTGCTTGTTGCAGCCGATCTTCTACCGTGTTTTCCGGCTGTCTCCTCAAGAACGATTAATCGCTTGTTTTTACCTTCTCACCTAAAAAAATGCTATCTCTGTTTAGAGCCCATAGACGGAACTGCAATTCTCGTCATTAACAGCGTCAACCAAAAAGGAATCAATTTCATCGCATTTTCCAGCTGACTGGCTATCACGCTAATCTCAGTCATCACAGTTTCGACTCCGGCTTCAAACATTGTCTCGAGTTGATTGCCGAGTTGATGTTTGTTTATAAGGCGTACAAAATTATGTCTATAACACAGTCATCTAAGTTCGCGATATCAAAAAAGCTTCAGACTACGACTTTGTGCGATTTTATATCTACGAGAAACTCAAATCAAGTACAAATCTAAGAAACTGAAATATGCCAGTTGATGGAATTTGCAACTAGGAATATTCAGGACACGTACCAAATTTCAGCTTCAAATCTGAATTGGTAGCAGTTTTCTCCTCATTATTTGTTTTCAGAATGAACGAAGATACATGAGCGCAACCCACGAATGACGAAGAATGCTCGACAAAAACTTTCTATGTGTGTCCATTGAAGTCTTATTAAATAAATTTTAGTTACCAACGCCCAGTACGATTAGAAAATTGCCACTGTATTTGAATTAATCTTCTTTAAAATATGAAACTAAAAGTGGTTTCAATAAAAAAAAATCCTTTCGTGAAGGAAAAGGTAAATACGGCATTGTTTGCCGCTAGATCCTGGAGGGTTGTTTGGCCGCCAACTAACAAAATTTCGATTTGTCGCGCATTCCACCTCTCCCGTGGCTGGACCTACACTTCAGCATCTAATCCGAACCACAGAGGCTCACAGCGTAAGTCAAATAGACAAAGTAATACTAGTCCAAAAAAATGTGTTGGAGTATTACTAATTCAAATGGTTTCCTAGTGTAACATAAAGTTATTTTTACTTCTGCAAAAACGAATAAAATAAAGCGGCCAGATGCTTTCTATCTAGTGCGCAGGCCTTGAAATTGAAGCTCTATCTTCATTCTGATAGCATTATCGACGACAGAGGAGAAATATTTCCCTTGTTAAGATCTAAAGAGTTTTTGGTAGCTAAATTTTTTACGTACCCTGAGCCAGAAGTGCATTTCAGGTAGCATCAGTGATTAAAATATGTATAATATCATTAAAACTGATACATATCTGCAGTGTAAGATTATATTATACTTGCCCTCAAATTGAACGGAGAGAATAACAAAAGATATAGCTTTCACGTTTTAAAACTCGGGGATAATTACTGAATAAGATCACATGTAAGTATATGTATTAAGACCAATCTCCATGATGATAAACATGATTTAACCTCACATTTGAAACCAATAAGGCGTCGAGCTACATCTGTGGAGCAAGAGAAAACAACGGTAGCGGTATTCGAACAAGGGAACAAGGACCAAAGCCACAAAAACTGCACAGGAGCAGACGAGTAAGAAAGAGTGCAACTAGAAGAGATTCACGTTCACGGAAGAATGACTTGGGACTTCACGCGGGATAAGAAGGCCATCAAAAAGTTAAAACCAAGCTCTTTGGCGGTAAACGCCACCCGCCTCTAATGTCGACGAGGCGTAACACCATAAAATACGGTAAACTCCAAAGTTCGAGGGTAAAGAGGCGTCCATAAATTACGTGAGGTGAAATGGGGGGGAGGGGTCCGGCGAAATTTCGCCAAGGGGGAGGGGGGGTCTACGGAAATCTCACGTGGGTCTTCAAAAAGTTCGGAGGGCGACTTGTAAGGGGGGGGGGTCTCCCGGACGGAATCTCACCAGACGGAGGGGGGGGGGGTCGAACCAGATCTCACGAAATCCCACCAGAGGAGGGGGGTAGGGGTCCGGAAATCCGGAAAACACCTACGTAGTTTATGGAAGCCCCTTAAGGTAGCTGAATCATATTGCTGACAGCAAAGATAAAGTGGAGCCTCCAGCTTTATCTTTTTTCTTTTCCTATTCCTTCCACTCTTAAACAATTATTGAATCGTTTAACAGTGATTCTTTACCTAATGAAAGAAAAGAATACATCAGAACTGAACATGTGAAAACAGATTGAAGTCAAGGTATTCAACATAGAAGATTGGTGAGATGCTGGTCCAATATAAACGAAGCTTAACCCGCAGAGTGGACCAGTTCCCATCCTGAGAAACCAGCACTAATCCACAAGGACCTGGAAGACAGCCTCCTGGATTCAATCTACCTAGGGAACGTCCATAAACCACGTAGCTCCATTTTGGCCGCATGTAAACCCCCTCCCCCTCCCCAATACGTAGCCCGACGTGGCTTTTGCCTCTCACCCTCCACACCCTCACCCGCGTGGCACGTAGCTTTTTTTACCTTTTGATTCCAGAAGACATTTTGTACTGTTTTCTCTTGTCAGACTATCGTAAATTACACACGGAGATAATTAAATGACGGAAATAAATATTCACATGTTGTTGTGTGTGTTCTGTACCTTATTTTAACTGTGACAAATAATATTAATGAAAAGCTACGTGGCCTGGCTCTGAAATCTCTATCCCCCCACCCCCTCCAAGCCCATGTCGCCCAGCGTAGCTTTCCAGCCAATCCCTCCCCCCCCCCCACTAGACCGAGCCACGTAGTTTATGGATGCTCCCCTAGGAATAGCTGGACGACACTGTAAGGTGTGGGTTGTAACTACTGGATACTCTTAATAGAACAACTACGGAGGCAATTGAATGGCTGCAATGTTTCGACATCAATCTGTGGAAACATTCATGTCTTGTTGTATCTGTTGTAATTCGATATAATTAGGTACAATCTTTACACACGACGTAATGAAAGTTATTGATGCAGGTTCACAAGTAGGTGCAATTTTTTTAGATTTTCAGAAAGCCTTTGACTCTGTGCCACACAACCGCCTTTTAGCGAAGCTACGAGCGTACGGTATATCGGATCAGCTTTGTGAATGGATAAAGGATTTTCTAACAGGTCGGTCGCAGTATGTCGTCGTTGAAGGAGAAAGTTCTTCTAGTCTACATGTTACATCGGGAGTACCTCAAGGAAGTGTAATAGGACCACTTCTTTTTTTAATTTTTATAAACGATCTCGGAGACAAAGTGAAAAGCCTTTTTAGATTGTTTGCTGATGATGCGGTTATTTATAGGGAAGTAAGGAATTTGGCCGATTGCTTAGAAATTCAGCGTGATCTGGATATTATTTTGGCATGGTGCGCTGAGTGGCAACTTACGCTAAATTGTAAAAAGTGCAAGACAATGAGCATAACTAACAAAAAGAATCCAATTGTTCAAAAATACGAGTTAAACAATTCAGTTATTGATATGGTCGATTCTATGAAATATTTGGGAGTAACAGTACAAAGGAACATGAAATGGGACTTACACATTAATTCGTTGGTAGGTAGAGCTAATTCTAGGCTGCGATTCATAGGTCGAATATTGAAAAATTGTAATGAACAAACAAAGGAGATAGCGTACAAATCTCTTGTGCGTCCACATTTGGACTATTGTTGTGCCATTTGGGATCCGTTTCGTAAGGGGTTGATCGAAAGTATAGAGAAAGTACAGAGAAGAGCCGCTCGATTCGTGACCGCTTGCTACAGTCCTTATGAAAGCGTCACAGAACTGATTAGTAGACTAGGCTGGGAGTCTCTGGTAGATAGACGACGCACGATTCGTTTAAACTTATTGGTAAACATGCGTACTCCCACTTTCACTCACGACCTATTTAAGCCGGAATGACAGGATAGATAAGATTAGAGAAATAAGGTGCCGCAATGATTCTTATATGAATTCTTTTTTCACTCGTACCATTAGGGATTGGAATGCACAACAAAGAGATTAGCTTTGGTGCTGAGCACCCTCTGCCACCCACAATTTTTTGAATTGCAGAGTATATATGTAGATATGTAGATAGATATAGATATCGTTGTGCCCTACGAAATAAATAAATAAATGAAAGTACAGGACAGGAAAGCGTTTTAAATGACCTAGCGATGACTATGCTGGTAAAAATATTATGATGTTTTCGACGTTAACTGACTATCTGTCGATACTATTTAAGAGAGAATTGATAACTCGTTGACAACAGAGCGTTTTGTAGAAACGATAATGAGGAAAGAAGATACGCAAAATCTGAAGCATTATGAATCAAGGAACGATACTGTACCGCTGGGTAATGGTGGGAGGCGCCGAACTTTTGGCGAAAAAAAAAAAAAAAAGGAAACTGAAGAGGAAGTACCCAACGACGGAGCAGTTGAGAAGGGTGTTCGGAAACGAATTCCAACAATCTGCTACGGCGTCAAGAACTTCCCAGAAGTAAACACAAGACGTGTTTTTCTTCCACCCTCCCTCGGCTAGTCTGAAGGGCATTAGAGCAAGAGTAACACTGGTGGCGGGGCGGGGGAGGGGTGGATCAAAGAGGCGCCGCAGGAAGCGGACCAGAAAAATGAGAGAGCTACAGCTCTGCAGTTCCTCGACTGTCCGATCTTCAGAGATCTTCTACAAAGTGTTTTGACATTGTACCTAATGTCGTTGTTTAACCAGTTCAGGAGATGGCGTTTCTCATTGTAACCCTGTCAATTTCTGTCCAATTTGCTACCATCTCAGTTGAAAGCAGTAAAACTGACGTGTGAGTAAGCAAGAAGTGTTCAGTTATTTGACGACCACAAAGGAAATATGAGGTTGTCTTCAGGAAAGCGTAGGTGCAAGGGTTGGTTATCACCCTTAACTCTTGCGACCAAATAGTAAGAACAATCAAATTAAGCGGCCAGTTTGGTCATAATGTCTTGCCACGCAATACGCAGCTATGCCTACTTAAATGTCCATAGATATCGCTGTTATACCAAATTAGAAAGAAGATACCTATTATTGTTTGTGGAATTCCATAATATGATTTACCTTTAATTTTTTTCCCCTGATTTTACGCCTCGTCAATGTCGAGTTCGTTAGAGACGGGAATGGACTGGGGGCAAGGAACGGGAACGAATTCGGCTATAGCCTTTTGAACGAACCATCTCCGCATTGGTCTGAAGTCATTTGGGGAAATAATGGAAAACCTATACAGAGGGTGGTGGGTGAACGGTTAACGTTCTGGCCTCGCATCCTGGAGAACGCGGGTTCTAATCCCCATCTAGGCATCCAGATTTGGGTTTTCCATGGTTTCTCCAAATCACTCCAGGCGAATGCTGGAATGCTTCCTTGAAAAACGCCATGGCCGAATTTTTTCCCCGATATTTGTTCCCACTCCTTTCTCACCTCTAATGACCTGGACGTCGACGAGGCGTAAACCCATGAGAAAAAAGAAAACAAAAACCAGGATTCGAACCCGCATCCTCCCATTACCACTCGTCCACCATGAACGGTATTTTACCTTTCAATTAAATCTGCAAACCAGTCATAAAAAGATACGTATTCCGTTTAAATCTATACGTTAATTATTAATCTGCCCGGCCATCTTCGGATGTTTTAGCTATACTCTCTGTTCCAGCAAGCCCTGAATGAACGTTAAACATTTATCTTTGTGTAATATGTTACTCTATATGCAATTATTTAAAATGTTTTAACTTCACAAACGAACCATAAAGAAAGCTACTTATTTCCATTAAACCTACAAGGTAACTATTAACGTTTTAAGTTCTATTACCTGTAACAGTTAATAGTAGCAGGTCATAAAATAACGTAAATAATTTTTTGACCGAGGATGAAAAACTGAATTTTATTACCTAATCACGGAAAGTTTACACGCAACTTATGTTATCATGAAATTCGTATCATGAAATTTACCAATAATTATGTAATAAATTTGTAATATTTATAGACAATAATATTATGTTATTTCCTTAGAAAGTGTTTCTGGAAAACCAAATTTCCGCCATTTTAGACGGGATTTGTAACTAGTTAGTCTACAATGAGCACTTCTTTTTTGTTCTGACTGGCACTCAAAATATCTATCGCCATCTGTGTGTGAACCGAGCTAACCTTGGGCTAACGTGAATTGTGGTATTTTGCGTTTGAATTGAGTAATTTTCTTCCGGAAATTGGAGACCATTTGCCTGGATTATTACGGACAACCACGTAAAACAGTAGTCACGATAACTGATAAAAAGCTGCAGCGCCATTAATATGGTGCTTTTTCTTATTTCGTTTTCAACCTCGAAGTGTAGAAACAACCAAAGGTGAGTAATGTTACTGTACCACCATAACTGATTCATTTCGGTCCCTATGGTCCATAGGAAATCTATGAATTACTTCGATTCGTTTTATCTGTGGTGACAGCATACGGTAATATAAACAAAGTTCATAAAGTCTGACACTACAGACATTAATCTTGCGTTTGTGAGGGATATCTAGATGTATGCGGCATATGTTGCTGTGAACATCTTTGGCTTAGTCACAGTGTACGGCTTAGGAAACGCATTTTACAAAGGTCGGCCAAATTATAACTAGTTATTGCAGAAACTGGTGTGATGATCTAATGATAAATATTTACCAACGGACACAAGATTCATTAAAACAGCTTTATTGCCTATGACCGAACTGTAATTTTCGGAAAAAAAACTCTTGAGTTTCCTAAAGGAGATAACAAGAACTTTCGTTCCACCTATTTTCATAGACTTTGCATGTCATCGGATACGAAGCATTCACATTCGGATTTTACGATTTATGGTTGTGAAATTATTTGTTAGGAAAGGAGGGAAATAAATATAAACGGTTTGTGCCATTTGTGGTATATATCACGGCACAATCAAGAATTCATTTCAAAAAGTATGGAAAATGAGTGTGTTTGTATTTGGCACTGAATTTTGGTCTGGAAACTTGTAGGATTTGAATGCAAGGGCACAGACGTTCTCTGATCTCACGTCGAGTGGTATATCTTCATTTTATTGTAAATTTATAACCTCTAAAAATAGCTATTAAATGTGTCAGCTATAAATTGAAGACTGAAATATTTTTAATTCAGGAGGAAGCGGGTTCGAATCCCCGTCAGAACAGCCGAATTTGGGATTTCCATGGTTTACTCAAATAATTACAGGCGAATGCCGGGATGCTTCCTTCAAAAGGCCATGGTCATGGCCAAATTCCTTCCTATTCCTGTCCCCAGTCCTTTCCCGTCTGTAATGACCTCGACAAGGCTTAAAGGCATAAGCAAAATAAAAAAGAAGCAAAAAAAAAAAAAAACAACAAAAAAAAAAAACAAAAACGGGTTATCGTCTTGTTGTTGTTTTTCTTCTTCATCATCTATTGCAACATTTTAAGGCCGGCTGCCTTTGCCGAGTTTCACTCATCGTTGGTATGCTCAAATCTGGAGCATTGATTATATTATATGACTCGAAGTATTTCGTATCTCCACGTCGTACTACGTACAAATTAGGAAAGTGAAGTGTTGACATCTGTACCAAACCACTGTGCGGCACCTAAGAGCCCTGAGTCACAGTGGCGGGTCCTACACGGATTATCGTAGCTACAAGAAATTTTCTCCCACTGATGCAGATCCTTTTTATTGCTATCAAACGTCTGCCGAGAATCTGAAGTTCATAGAACCGGTATAAATCTTAAAATTTTAAGGAGTGACCGTAGTCGGTTGAGAAAGTAAGCACAATGGAATCATTTTGTACCCAGCTTATTATAGCTGCTTCTTTTGACGCATTTACTCTCAAATCGTGGAGAGAGAATTGGGAAGAATATCAGGATCGTGTGTTCTAGGTCACTGCAGCACCGTATTGGAATCCGGCGCTTGACTCAAGATTACGAAGGAAATTACCACCATTCAGTATGCTCGAATATTATGAGGTTTCTAGATGAGAACGAGTTACTTACACCGTGTCAACACGGATTTCGGAAGAAGAGATCGTGTGAAACTCAATTGACCCTATTTTCACATGACGTAATGAAAGTTATCGATGCAGGTTCGCAAGTTGATGCAATATTCTTGGATTTTCAGAAAGCTTTTGATTCTGTACCACACAACCGACTTTTAGCGAAGATTCGAGCATACGGTATACCGGATCAGATTTGCGAATGGATACGTGATTTTCTAACTGGTTGATCACAGTATGTCGTTGTTGGCGGGGAAGCTTCTTCTATGCTAGATATTACTTCTGGCGTTCCTCAAGGAAGTGTAACAGGACCACTTCTTTTCTTAATTTTTATAAACGATCTAGGTGACAACGTTAAATGCTAGTTGCGATTGTTTGCAGACGATGCAGTTCTCTATAGGGAAATAAGGTGCTCTTACGATTGATTAGAAATTCAGCGCGATTTGGATGCTATTTCCGAATGGTGCCGTAAATGGCAGCTTACACTTCATTGCAAAAAGTGGAAGGCAATGCTAATAAGTAACAAAAACAATCAGTTTGCTCACGAGTACAAAGTAACCAATTCAATTGTTGACACGGTTGATTCCCTGAAGTATCTGGGAGTAATAGTACAAAGCAACATGAAATGGGACTTGCACATAACTTCCGTCGTAGGCAAAGCTAATTCTAAATTACGATCATAGGTCGTACTCCGAGGAATTGTAATGCTCATACAAAGGAAACAGCGTATAAAACACTAGTGCGTCCGCATCTGGATTACTGTTGTGGAGTTTGGGATCCATATCGCAGGGGCCTGATTGACTCAGTGGAGATGGTGCAGAGGAGAACCGCTCGATTCGTGACTGGTTGTTACAGCCCTTATGAAAGCGTCACAGAATTGATACTTAGATTGGGCTGGGATCGTTTGGAAGACAGACGACGTCATTTACGTTTAAATTTATTGGAGAATATGCAAAATTCTATGACCTACGAGTGCAGTGAGATACTTCTTCCACCAACCTATTTGGGTCGCAATGACCGGAGGGATAAGAGTCGAGAAATTAGATGCCGTACTGATGCTTTTATGTATTCTTTCTTTCCTCGTACTATTCGGGATTGAAATGCGCAGAATTAAGATTGGTGCTTAGCACCCTCTGCCACCCACAATTTTTGTGAATTGCAGAGTATGGATGCAGATGTAGACCACCAGGGTAGTAGAGATAGTGGTCACTATATTGTGCACCAAAATGCTGTGTTAAGTACCGAACATCTCCACTGTACGTAGTGAGTGAGGACCTACGGTGCTGAATCGCCATACCGTGTGAGGAGAGTTCACTGTTTTGTTAACTGTCCGGGCAGAAAGCACAGTCGACCTCATCGACGAAGTTAGAGATTGCAATTAGTCGCCGGCGGATCCGGTGTTCCACTTGTCGCTCAAGCGTCCGCCCGAAGCAGCAGCAGTAACGGAAGTCAGGCGAAATCCTCAGGAGTGGAGTACTGTAATTTCCTGCCCAAGCTGCTGCTGCAGCCGTCGACAGCTCGAGATAACCAGCCCTGCCGGCAACACACAGATAACAAGAGAACACCGCTCTACAGGGACACGAAAACGTAAGAGAGCTGAAATTAAAAGAACTGCTTCAACAGTAAATCACCCTGCTCTCTGAAGCACAACAGCAACGTGAAAATCATCGGGGACTATAAATTACCAGAAGCATCCTGGGAGTATTCCCAAAGGAGGCTCTCTCCCAAGGGATCGTTGGAGATTGTCTTTCGTATCCCAAAAGGATCATCTCCCGCACTCTGACGAGACCGTGATATTGTCCATCCCTATAAATGTAGGAGAGGAAATTGTTGCCTTAAAGTACATAAACTTCTTTGAATTATACGAAAAATGCCGAGAATTTACGTCTGTTGTAAATTTCACCTTAGCGTTGAGCATAAATTACTAAGACACACGATTTTTACTTATCACGTTCTATAGTGATTTGATGCAATTCTCAGCCTCTTCGTACCCTTTACTATGATCTGAAACTTTTGCAATCTATTTTTATTTGTTAATTAAGTATTATTAATATTACCTGAAATACCGTAGTCACAGTGAAGTAATTTAGATTCTTCCCAATAGTTCTCGATCGCCTAATCATTCACAGTAATTTAACTGTTGCAAAATGGAATATAACAGGAGACATGAAAAATACTGGTGTAACTTATTACTAAACTCTTTACGGCATCATAAAGTCTTTATCCGAAGATCAAAATACAATAATTGAGCGCACTCTAGTGGTCAGCGGTTTTGAACACTAAAAGGCTTCTAAACAGCAGTGAGCCGGTGAAATGATTTCACTAAAAGCGTCAACTAATAGTAATATTCAGCTAGTGTTAATATTTGTGAAACCTTAGACTCCAGACCGAATAGGCTTCTCGAATCAAAGTAGGCTCCACGTCGAAAAAACTACTGAACTATGTTTAGTTATTTGTCATTCCAGACATTAAATAAAAAGAAAAAAACAGGTGCAGAGAGATAAGGGGGCATCTATAAATTACGTGAGGTGTTTTTCCGGACCCCCCCCCCCCCCCCTCTGGTGATATCTGGTCCGTGAGAACCCCCCCCCCCCTAGAAATCGCCCTCGCAACTTTTTGAGACCTTCTTTTTTTTTTTTTTTTTTAAGGTCTCACCCTTCCAAAATCCGGTTACACCCCCACTTTTCGACAAAATTCTAACCTAAAATTGACTTTCACGCAATTTCAAGATGAGGGGATTATTCGGGGTGTATTTGATTAAGATCTTCAAAGATACTCGAATATAACGATAAGGGATGGGTTTCGGTCTTTGTAAACTATTATTTGTGCCCCACTTGCGTCAAACACGGTTGAAACGCAGACTCCGGAACCGGTATTCGAATCCAGCTTCAGTGACTTAGTATTCTCACGACCTCTTTCTGAAAGGTTTACTGCTCCGTCGAATAAAGAAGCTGACATTAATGATTGTATATAAACTGAATTTTAAACGTGCGTATAACTAACGACCTTCTAACTTTGAAAGAGCTTCTTCAACATAGAGCTACCTTAACAGAAAAAGCGCCTAGGAAAAAAATTATAAGGGACAAACTTGAATTACCTAACTTTATGGTTTTCTCAAGCGAAAACGCTCAAGATTCCTTTGCTCGTTAGCATACACGTCACAAATATCGTAAAAGAGCTTTGGGAAAAGGCGCTACTTTTGAACTACGAACCGCAGATCTAAGGAGAGGTGAGGAAAAACGCAGGCTATTACAAGAAGAGAAGGAAACGTTCCCGTCTAATTCAAGCCACTTGGTCACTACTCGAATCAACAGAGTCGCTCAAACAGTACTGGTGTTCTCTTGAGTCTGCAATTAGGCAACCGTGCCAACAAGTAACACAATCGCTTAGAACTTAAAATTAGATCGCTACAAAACAGCTCTCCTTGTGGTGTTGTTGTTGTTGTTGTTGTTGTTGTTGTTGTTGTTGTTGTTGTTGTTGTTGTTGCTATAGGGCGCGTCGACAGCGGGGTCATTAGCGCCCTAACAATTACCAGCTATAGCTGTGGCTTATGAATGTACTAAAATATTGTCTGCATGGTCGACTGTAAAGTGGTCGGCTATACAGACAGCAAATAAAATAAATCATAAAATTAGACGTGGCAATAAAGGGGCCACCGGTACTTTAGACCATATAACACCTGGATGGCTGTAAAAGGGCCAAACAGGTTCACAAGAGAATTAAAAACACTACATGTCTCGCTGGTTGTATAATGGCCAGCGCGACATGAATTATAACAATATAAAAAATAAAAAACAATGCATATGGGTGTGGGTGGCTGTAAAGAGGCCACCCATCCATCCTAAAACTAGGCCGATCTGCCTAAAATTTTAGGCGCTAGACCGGCCAAAACACACAATTTTAAAACACTCGCCACGCTGCTGATCTCACTGTTTAAAATGAGGGACAGATCGTCTGCTCTCAAGCCTAAAAATAATACACAATCAATTAAAATGTGGCACACCGTCAGAGGTACGCCACAGGCATCACATTCCGGTGGGTCCTCCAGGCGGAGAAGAAAGCTGTGTGTCAGAGGACAGTGCCCTATACGGAGGCGATTAAGGAGAACCTCATCCCTCCTCGCCCGCTGGAAGGAGCTGCTCCACGGCTGAACGGTCGGTTTGACCAGTCCTTGTGTTGAATTTTGAGATCGATCGCTGGGTACACGTGTTTTTCATTATATGTTAAGTCAGTTTTGATAGCGTAATACTGTGTTTATACCGTTTGTTATTATTATTATTCCTTAATTTCCGTGTATTTGTACACCCAACACTTCGTAATATTTGGTACAGCAATTACAGTTAAAAAACACATTTAAATCCTTAAAAAAAATCAGTTTTATTAACAAAGTACGCTAATATTTATATCTCACGATTTTCTCCAAGTAAAGGCAATCACGTTCATTTTCATTTTATTCGTGTTTTCTAAATAAGCTGATTATTTTTTCGGCTGTGAACTTTCATATTCGATCGTCAAAGTGAGAAGTAACAGGAACCTATCAATTAGACAATGAGTTATTACAATGTGTTTACAAAACTGAATGTTATGTATATACAAAACATAACACATACAACTTGTCTAGTCTTTAGAGGCAAAGCTGTTATTAGGAAAAACTATCCTTTTTCCCCTTCTTAATTTGTGCGAGGAGAGTTGTAATGCTGATGCATTTCTGCCCCACATAATTGTTAATTTTAAAACAGATTTTTTTTTGTCTGCGTTACTAAAATAAAACGAACATAAATCGGAGAAATGGTGCAGAACTTTATATATGTGCGTAAAAACCAAATTAAAATTAAATATTGGTTGCAACCTGAAAAGAGTGAAAAATGAAGGAAAATGCCAATCGCTTGCAGATCGTTTATGATATAAGGTTTGCAGCCGTCAGTATTTAGTTGCACCGTTTGCGGGAGTACTTTTCTTTAATTCGAAATTGTATCTACCTCAATAAACACCTATGTAAATACACGAAACAATTTAAAACGCAGATCAGGATTGGTATTGTCACAGTGTACATAATTTTTAATTACCACTGGACCTACCTTTAGGGTAGGATAGCTTAACTCGTCAACACAGACTATTGTCCCAAAATAGGGACGTCTATTGAATGTAATGGTGTACATGCAGGAATAAATTAAGTTACGCTAATTTTAGTGTATTAATTAGGCCCTTTCACCCTTATAATTGGAAGTAAGACTGCAACGTTATTCAAAACTGAGTGACATAACGGAGATGAAACAACTGACAGCTACCCGCGCACAGCAGTTGTAGTGAATGGTTTGAGCGCTCAAAATACGGCGCCTGGAAACGAGCTACAATCGGCATTAAAGTTCCGCTGACGGCAATGGAAGAGCAGCCAACATCGGATTTAATTAAACGTATCACAAGCACTCCGATGGAACTTGCTAAAAAGAGAAAACAGCGTGCGCGTCGTTTATTCGGTCTGATAGTTACTGGATGTTTGTTACGGATTTACCAGGAAGCACATTCTGGGGATATACGACAGTACAAGCAATATCAAATGTTTTACTTATTTTTTTCCCCTAAGCCATGGAGCACATTCACGTTTTCATTCGGTGCTCAACACAATTCTCCTTATCGTCTGTTACATATAATCTACACTAATATTACAAAAGCGAAAGTAGTTCTGCCCCTCCGTCTGAACGGCTTAACTATGTATCATTACTCATTAAGAAGGGCGTAGTATACTTTTTCGGAATAAATAAACATATTTTGTTACGAAATTTTAAAAACTAACAGAACGATGACGGACGGATAGCATGCATAATTCTCAGTTATGTTTACCGATCGCTCAGGTTTTGTTTTTCTCGTAGTCAGTTTGAGTGTAGTGAGGAACATGAAAGACGATTTAACATACCACTGATAGATGAGTCACAGACGAACGGTTTGCGTCCCGTGATATCGTTCTAAAAAACCATGACGATCATGGTGCCTAATATACATTAATTTTTTGGGAGGCTACAATATACAATTGTATGGTTATGGTTTTCCCGTCATATTATCCCGTCTCAGTGGTTTTCGGGACACCTTTGAGCTGATTTACAATTTTCTCTATCCAACTCCAGCAATTAATTTCTAAGTCCAAGCGTACGAAGTCGCGGGTAATAGCTAAAAAAGCAATCATTGAAGCTGAAAAGCGACAGAAACATTTTCATCTGGTGTCGTATGATCAGAACTCCATGGAGAACAATCAGCTGAAACGAAGAGCGGACCGAGCTTGGTGGGTGAACGGTTACCGTTCTGGCCTCGCATTCGGGAGGACGCGGGTTCGCATCCCAGTCCCGGGCATCCAGATTTGGGTTTTCCATGGTTTTTTCCAAATCACTCCAAGCGAATGCCGGGATGCTTCCTTCAAAAAGTCCATGGCCTAATTCCTTCCCGTTCCTTGTCCCCAGCCCCATCCCACCTCTAATGACCACGACGTCGACGAGGCGTAAAGCTATAAAAAAAAAGCAGAAGTGCGGAACTACACTACCTTATTTCTAGTACTGAGGCTGTCGAAGGCTCTGCAACTCTTTACTTCCACCAATAGTACGCGATAGATCTCAGCGACCACGAAAGCAAAACATTTACATTTCTACACAAAACATATAAAATGGTATCGATAATAATTGCTTGATAGAACATTTTATGACAGGCTGTTCGTTATTATCGGTTCACAATATTTAACCGTTAGTCGCGATTAAGCACAGAAGTGAACACTGTAATCCGATCATCCATTTGTAAGTAAATACTGTTACTAATGTCTACCAAGCAAAATTTGGCCTGCATTCGCTGTACAAGTACCACAAAACGCTCTACATCAAAACAGCGAAAGAATTTCGAGACACTAACACAACCAAAATTTAATTAATTCAGTAACTTCTGGCCGTAAACATTTAGACAATTTTTCCAATAAATTTGTTCGTTATTTCCAGAGGTCTCGTATCTATAACGCACAAAAACATAATGTCGAAATTTATGAAGAAAAACTCTGTACTTTGAGCCAAACAGAACAATATTAGTCAAAATATCAACAACAAAAATATTCATTAACACAATATTTCCTATACATCAAGTAAAATAACTGCAGAGAAATGGTCTTGCCCTATAAACTACTACCGGTGCAAAATTCTTACCATCCAAGGAGCACACAAAGGATTTTTTTTAAAACTATGTTGTGGCGGCAGTCGCATTAGTGTTGTTTAATCAGCCAGTGATAGTTTTCGCGATGTCGTTCACAACAACCACCAGTAAAATAACTTACGCCCTGAGTTGTTACACGAACCCAAGAGAACATTTATCAAAATATTTCACACGAAAATACTTTTCAGGCTGCAAATTTATGATGTATTGAATACATTCGAAGTAAGATTCTGTTTTATTGTTTTGTTTTTTATTTTATTTTAAATTTCATCACTAGTATTATAGGAGTAACGGTTGTAGATTTTCAGCAAATATGAGAGATGATTAACGACAATCTTGCGTCCATATAGCAGCAGCGGGTAGTTGAATTTTAACTGTAAATCCTACACGCTTGTTTCCGGTTGTGTAAGAAAAATGAACAAAATATTTGCGCAACGCGTAAGTATTAAGTATATTGTATAGGATGTACTAAACTAAAAGAAAATTTGTACAGATTAAGTGTACAGTTCACTAATCATTCGCCTCAAAAACCTGAAGGATACGAGTGGCACAAGATTTCGTAATTTGAGAGAATAATGCGTTGTGTAATTCAGTTATCTGCTCGAACAAATGCTCCATACTATTGTAAAGTGTGTGGCAAGGTAAGAGACACCATCGGAACAAAAGACGCCAGATTCCGATCCGCAGATCGAGCCTGGTGCACTCGGGCCTGGCGTTCCAGAAAACTCAGATACAATAATCCGTCCAGCCATGCTGATTTCGGTTTCCCATTATTTTACGAAATTGCCATCGAGGGTCCCTTCAAAAGGTTATGCGCGAATTCGTTCCCGTTCCTTGTCCCCTCCCCCATCCCAATGCCAT
This sequence comes from Vandiemenella viatica, assembly GCA_031002005.1. Lineage (NCBI taxonomy): Eukaryota > Metazoa > Arthropoda > Insecta > Orthoptera > Morabidae > Vandiemenella > Vandiemenella viatica. The sequence continues at coordinate 125,390,461 of CM061919.1, forward strand.
GGTGCGGGTGACGGGAGTTACCAGTAGCATGAAATGTGCGGTAGGGGTTCGCGCTAGTGATCCCAAAGGTGACTTTTCACACGTTGCGAGGGAAGCCTTGTAAACAAGAGTGCTAAGGGGAGGGAGAGTGACACTGTACTTTTCTGGTGTCCCATCTAAGCGATTGTCTTTTAGTGGCAGATAGTTTTGTTGGGTGGTAGAGTACTCAGGGTACCACTACACCTTCCGGTGTGAAACCGGCTGAAACGCGTTTTAAGCCTATACCACTTCTACTTGCCTCTTCCCCCCCCCCCCTCCTCTCCAATTCTTTCCCGACGCTGATGACTTCGACGTCGACGATTCGTAAAACTCGAAGCTGTTGATCCACAGAGCGCTGCTTCCGCACGATAACGTTGGCATAGTGCTGCAAACAAAGCTGGAAGAACTGTACAGGATTATCCTTCTTATAGTTCACAAGTGTAGCTAAATGACTATCATTTTTTTGTACCGACCGACTAAGGATAAAGCGGAAAGAAATTTTCCAACGACTTTGTGCACAATGTAAGTTCCCCTTCTTCGATTTAAGTAATTTACCTTAGCTCCTCTTGATGTATAATCTGCCCGGCTTTAAGCCGTAATATTAGCTGCAGAAATTGGCAGACTATTTTTAATTCACAATTCAGAAACAACAACAAAAAATAATACATAAAAATCGCGACATGGATTCTTTGAAAAACACTTGAAAGCACTTTTTATTTATAATCACTTGGTACAAAACACACTTCTTTACATTCAGTTTTATTCAACCTCGTGCCAGCTATATCTTATATTCTCGTCCAAACACTCGCCATATTCCCCCCTCTTCTCTGTCCAAAGATATACATCATCAAAGATGACCACTCTCCATAGATATTCTGGCACTTTACTATACGCTTATCTTTTTCTTTGTTTCATACCAATTTAACACATTTGTATACACAACACAAGCAAACTAATATCTAATTAATTTTTTAACAAAAAATTATTCACAAAAATTGTAAGTGACCTTGTCACCTAACAACAGACTATGTTCATGTCTTTTAAACTTTTATGCAGAACGAATCATAAAATTCAGAGTAAGATAGAAAAAAATTGTTTAACAATATAGAACTCTACGTACAAAAAACCTTTCTGTGTTTTTCGATATATTAATAGAATGAAACGTTGTTTTTAATAAAGACTCTTTCATAATTGATGACGCTCGCGGTTTTTTGTTCCTTGTTTACGTGTAACTTTCTAATCGGTGTGTATGTTCGTAACAGCTGCTCGCAGCGTAACGGGCCTGCCCCTGGGTGAGTTGTAAATGTTACCATGGTGTTCCGCTCCGCGCTGCAGACATGTACACGACTCCCCGCAGTCGGCGCTCATTAAATTTTTCTACGGCTCGCCCTGACGAGAGGTAGTGCACTGCACACGATCAATGTGCGGGGCTGCTTCACCTGCGGGCAATCGCACTAAAAGCCATTACCGTGGCCCACAGCCGCGGAAATTACGGTGCACCGAAAAACAGCGCGACTATTACTGCACTAGCGAATTGCTCTATTGGAAATTCTTAGACAATTGCCACGTCTCCAAGAGATTTTTCCACCCCAGTTGAGCTCTTTTGAAACTCTGTCACGAAGAACGAAAGGTCCGACGACCTGGAAACTGTGACGTATCACGAGTCACGAGCACCGTTCGGCAAGGTGGATCACTGTAGCTGAGACGACCGTTCGGATCGAGCGTGGTGGTGTAACGGTTAGCGTTCTGGCCTCGCATTCGGGAGGACGCCGGTTCGAATCCCCGTCCGGGCATCCAGATTTCGGTTTTCCATGGTTTCCCAAATCACTCCAGGCAAATGCCGGGATGCTTCCCTTAAAAGGCCATGGCTGAATTCCTTCCCATTCCTTCACCCCTCATCCTTTCCCGTCTCTAAAGACATCACTGTTAAGAGGCGTTAAGCAGATACAAAAAAAAGACAGTTCGAACCAGACCCCCGAGAGAGACCTCCACAACTGTTGCAGATGTACTTGCTGCAGTCCTGGTAGCCACAACGTGTCGGTTTACGACTTTTCGGTCGTTATGTTTGGTTTTTGTCCACATATCAATGACGACTTGATGTCTGTCGTCAGATCGAATGCTCATTGATCTTTGAGCAAGTTTAACTCGGAATCGAAACCATGTATGCTTAAGTCAACAAGGTATTACCAGTAAAGTAAAAATGAAAAATGAGCATAGGTCAACTGACAAATAAAGAAATTTACCATTTAGAGGTATTTGAAGAATTGTTACCAAGCCAGGCATAGGTACTTAGGGCCAAACGGTTCACCAATGTCAGGGACGGTAGAGAATTGACGCAGTGAAACGGGAGGCAATTCAGGAATGGTTCGTTGGGTTTTTTTTGTTTTTTTTGTTTTTTTGGTTTTTTGTTGTTGTTTTTTGTTATTTTTTAGTATAGCTTTACGCTTCGATGAGATCGGGGTCATTAAAGGCGGGAAGAGAGTGGGATAAGGATCGGGAAGGAATTACGCCATGGCATTTTGAAGAACCCATCCCGGCATTCTCTTGGAGTGATTTGGGGAAACAATGAAAAATCCAGATCGACCTTGGTGTATGTTGTTTTTCTTCTAATAGTAAAGCATAAACATTTGTAACGCATTATCATTCTAATCTTTACCATGTATTCAATAATTTATCTACGCTTATCGATGTGTTAATCTCCAATGCAGCAAGTTAATTAATGTTTTCCGTGTGTTACAACACACTAAATTTTAGAAAACTGAAGAAATAAATAACCAAAGTTACATACAATATTAAAATAATACGAAATGCGGAATGTTTGCCTGTATTGTAGAGTGAACGGTGGTGGGTGTCTCCTAAGATTGTTCATCTGAGATGCAGTGTGATCTATGACGCCACTGAACTGTCCGTACAAACGAATTGCCATTTCTTGCTCCGGCCCTAAATCATACATAGTCTTAATTTTAAAAAATCAAAATAAAAAAAAATCGTTCCTTCCAGGTGAAGCGTGAAAGGCGGGCAGCTGGAAGGTCTCTGGTACCCTTTTTAGACTACTTAATCTAAGGGGAGGGAATGGGAAGGAATTCGGCCGTGGCTTTGAAAGGAACCATCCCGGCATTCGCCTGGAGGGACTGAGGAAGACCACGGAAAACCGCAGTCAGTATGGCGGGATGGGATTTGACCCACGTCCTCACGAATGCTATGTAGGAGTGTGAAGTCGAACTACTCCTACTCGGTTCTATAGTCATCAGATAAACCGCAGATTTTAAGCTAGACCATAAACTGTCAAACTGTAAGAACTCCACTCAAATTAGTTAAGTAGTTTTTGCGTGATGCCTGGACGAAGGGATTTATAATACCGCGTAGTTGAGGTGACAGGTAAGCTGGGATTTCAGCAGATAAGAGTCACGTCATGTTACAGCGCGGATCGTGGCACCTGCTCTGAGGGAAGCTATATATTGTTCCCCGCAGACCGAACTGATAAAAGGTGAGTCAATCGGATTAGTGGAAAAGTCCTGCGCTGAACTTTAGTCAGTGGGGAGGTGGATGCGGACGTTCTGTAGAGGCAGGAATACCGGAGAGGTTAGGTGGTAATGTGGAAACGGGGTTTATCTTCGAAAGAAATAAAAAGTGTGATAAAAATTAAAAAGAAATGACTTCGGGTTAACTATATCAGAGTGGAAGCTTTCTCGGAGTTTTATAAAGATAAAATGTTCTCGGAAAACTAGCCGAGTGAGAATGTTTACAAAGCACGACGTTTCGGCGGTAATATACTCTGCCGCCATCGTCAAGTGACTGGCAATGGTGGCAGAGGATATGACCGCCGAAACGTCGTGCTTTATAAAAGTTCTCACGCGTCTAGTTTCCCGACAACATATCATATAATGACTTCAGCTGTAATAACCAGCTGATATGAAATAGAATGACGGTAAGAAAAATTTAGTATGAAAACGGATATAGCCTGTCGTAAAGATACCTCGTCGAGACTAGGTGAAATACTGACTGGATGCTAAAGGAGGCGAGAAGAGAGAATAAATTTGCTGTCTTACAGGCGATCGTAAGAGACTTTGTAAAACGATGTCTTGCGAGACGCTTCTCGTTGCACTTTTATTTTTTTTTTTAATTGCTTAAAGTCTCTTAACAGCGAAGTCTTTAGAGACGAGAAAGGATGGAGGGCAAGGAATTAGAAGGAACTCGACCATGGCCTTTCGAAGGAAGCATCCTGGCATTTGACTGCAGTGATTTGGGAAACCATGGAATTCTCGTTGCAAGCAAGCAAGCTAGGCACAGGGAAAAAACTGTCTGTGGTGGACCCGACTACCTACGTTTCTTATGGCGACAACCCAAATGGTGGACCAATGGTATCGAACACAGCTGTAAAAATCGCTGGCCTAAAAAGGTAAAAACGTAAACGGGCATCAAATTGCAAAGCTACTGCTACTGCTTGTTAAAAATAATGTCAGTTTACGGTAATAAAGATAGGATACCGAACTGATTATTCTGAGACGCTTATAAGCATCAATTCAGAGCATATGTTTATGGAGGCATTGGGTGATATGTAGATAGGAGTACTGTTGAATGGAGACTGGATATAAACAACATTTGATATGCGGACGACAGACAGTCTTGTGGATAGTGTCGCGCAGCTGCCATTAATAAGGACTTGGCATCAGTATAAATGAAACAAAAATAATGATCACTGCAAAAACAACACTTCATAATATCATATTACGATCAACGATAAGACCATTGAATGTGTATTCAGGTATACGTATCTTGGTACTATAGTAAATAGCCAATGGGATACATCTAATGAGGTAAAGTCACGTACTGGAAAAGCCAGGGCTATCTTCAGTAAAATGAACATTCCTTTTTAAAGTCATAACTTATCAATGACCACAAAGATGACACTTATACGCTGTTTTATATATATATATATATATGTGTGTGTGTGTGTGTGTGTGTGTGTGTGTGTGTGTGTGTGTGTGTGTGTGTGTGTGTGTGGTGTGTGGTTTTACGCCTCATAGACTCCGTCATTACAGGCGGGAAAGGTCTGGCGGTAAGGAACGGGAAGGAATTCGACCATCGCCTTTGGAGGAAGCAACCCGGCATTCACCTGTAGTGATATAGGGAAACTATGTAAAACCCAAATCTGGATGCCCGTACAAAGATTCGAAGCCGCGTCCTCCCAAATGAGAGGCCAGAGCGTTATCTCTCACACACCACGCTCGGTTTTATGCGTTTTCTGTGCTTCTGTATGAAACTTGGACGCTAACAGTTATCAAAAAGTTATAGGCTTTTGAAATGTGGCTCTGTCGGAAGATATTGAGGATACAACGTAACAGATATTGAAGTGCTCCATAGAATGAAAATGGATATGGAAATATTAACCACCGTGGAAACATGGAAGCTACAGTACCTTTGTCTCATCATGAGGAATAATAGCCATTACCAACTACTACCATAGCCGGCCTCGGTAACGTAAGGGCTAGAGCACTAGCTCCGCGTGCCGAAGGTCGCCGGTTCGAATCCGGCCGCGGGCATGGTTGGTTAGGTGTTGTGTGTCTGTGCGAATGTCCTGTCCGTCCTGTGGTCTATACTTAGGAATCATAACGTACTGGGAAAAAACTAATTCACTGGATGATATATCATAAGCACACTGAGCTGGCTAAATGGCTTAGTTGCCGAAAGCCATTAAAAAAAAAAAAAAAAAAAAAAAAAAAAAAAAAAAAAAAAAAACTACTACCATTTCTCTACAGGGGAAAATATTAGGAAAGAGAAATGCTGGTAAGAGAGTAACTTCCTGGTTTAAAAATCCCAGAACCTCCAAGACCACTAGCGAGCTGTTCCGAGCTTCAACGAACAGTCAGTCAAGATGGTTGCCGACGGATAGGTCCAGAAAAAGAAGAAAGAGATTGCGTCGTCTAACAGAACGGCCATTATATCAGTGACGAAGCGGTTGGAACTGGTACGTCCCGGAAAGCGAGGAAGAAATCACATAGCGATAACCGAGTTTTAAAGCGACCAAAAGTTGTTGGCACAATAAATCCGGAAAGCGCTCGAACTGAAAGTCTGCGTGACGCTGTTTGCCGACTTAACGTCGAATCCGAGCAGCCATAATTGGATCTCCGGCCTGACAAACAGGACGTGCCGCCCGGAATACAGAGTGGCTGTTCAGACGGACGGTCGGCCGGCCCGCGTCAAATCTAATCCAGAGCGCGGGAGACCAGTCGGCGCCGGGGGTGGAACACCCTGCCGTCTGCAGTAAAATCAAGTGGATGCTGTAGGTCACACTTCCTTTTACAATCCGGACGGCGTTAGCATGATACCTCACTTCCTTATCGGGCACAACGGGGAAGTTAATCTTTGCTAGTGGCAATCGGGGAACTTGAATAGCGGAAATGGACGGTCCATAAACCACGTAGCTCCATTATGGCCACCTGTGAACTCAACATTCCCCCCACGTAGCCCGACGTGGCTGTTGCCTCTAAACCCCCCCCCCCCACGTAGCACGCAGCTTTTCTTCCAACTGATTCCAGAAGACATTTTGTACTGTTTTCTCTTGTCACACTATCGTTAATTACATACCTAGGTAGTTAAATGACAGAAATAAATACTGACATGCTGTTGTGTTTTCTATACCTTATTTTAACTGTGAAAAATAACATGAATAAGAAGTTACGTGGCTTCGCTTGGAACCCCTCCCACCCGCCCCCCCCCCACGTAGCTCAGCCTAGATTTCCAGCAAACCCCTCTACCCCTAAAAGAAGCCACGTAGTTTATGGACGTTCCCAATGTATCTAGCAGAATGCTTCTCTTCAGTCGGGTGATGTGCCGAAGATTTTAATGTGTGGTATAATTAGAGCTAAGTCGAGACATAACTTTATTATTATTTGTCATATGCACATTTACATAGCATAAACATAACTCTGTACTCGCTTTCTGAAGGACGAGGATTAAAATCCCCATTCGGGTTTTACATGTTTTCTCCAAAATACTCCACGGCAATGCCGCGATGGTTCCTTCAAAAGGACCGAGCTTGGAAGGTGAGCGGCTAACGCTCTGGACTCGCAATCTAGAGTACGCGGGTTTGAATCCCCATTAGGGCAGCCAGGTTTCCCCCAATCACTGCAGGTGAATTCCGGAATACTTCCTTCACAAAGCAATGGCCGAATTCCTTCCCGTTCCTTGTCCGCAGTCATTTCCCGCCTCTAATGACTTCAACGTCAACGATGCGTAAAGCCATAAGCAAAAAAAAGCCTTCAAAAGGTAATGGCTGAATTCCTTCCCATTCTTCACCTCTAGTCCTTTCTCGCCTCTAATGACCTCGACGTCGATGAGGCGTGAAACAAGAAGCGAAAAACATTAACATTCACAACAAATGTAATTATAACAGTTGCAGGGTAGCGTAGAGGAAGTCTACCCATTCGATTATGCCACCAGTAGCAGCGTGGAGAGCAGACAGACCAGCCAGTAAACATCTAGTGGGACAATTTTTCACAATGTCCTCAACCGTTTTATCCCAACCGCACTCACAACATACACAGAACTGATAATGTGCTGCGAAATACTGCACTACCGAATCATTCTTACTGCGTCGTAATCTTTCTTTTTTTTTTTTTTTAACTGCTTTACGTCTCTCAACAGCGAGGTCTTTAGAGACGGGTAAACTTTCTGTGACTAGCAATTCAATCAACTGCCACGTAACAGCAAATGTCACCGCAACTTTTTTTTTTTCCTAGGATAAGACAAGATTATTTTTGTTAGGTCCTTTCTCATTGTCGACGGCGCTATCATTAGTCGCAGGAGTAGAATCGAGACAAGGATCGCTCAGAATATCAGTAATGGTCTTTTCAAGTACCCATCGCTGCATTTGCCTGGGTTGATTTCGGAGAGTATTAAACCGAAATCAGGATGGCCTGATGGGTATTTGAACCCCGGACCTACCGAATACCAAGCCCGTGGATTACCACTCACCTATCGGACTCGGTGGTAAGACAAGAAATTTTATAATATATCATTGGAACTTCACGAGATATGCTAACGTTTACTGTACGAATTTTGAACAATCTGGTGATGTGTACCACGACAGAGAAAAAGATATAATAAGAGGTACCACTCGTTCTTTACAAATGTTTTATTCCTCCTGCAATAATATGCAAAATCATATATACATACGCGTACTCTTGGCATTTACAGTCCTTCGAAATCTCCCAAAGAATCCACCATACCCTGACAACAATGTAGAAATAGTAGAAATGCCCTCAGTCTTACTAAAATGGTAATGTGAATGATTCTGAGTATAAATAGTTTTCGTAAATGGTTGGCTTTTTAATTTTATTTACTTTTAATTTTATTCTTCACTCTGTTTTTACATTTAGCTGAAAATGTCAAAAATAAGGGGGCGTGGTCTGTCCGACACATTTTGCAAAAAAAAAAAAGAAAAGACAATCCAAAAAACCGTCTGTTTAAAGAGGAGAATGATTAAAGAACCAACATGGTCGTTATCAGATGACGATGTTTTCATTTAGAAAATTACAGGGCAGTTTGTTGCCAAAAGTTAGCGCCTAGTTTATAAATGATACTATGGAATGTGAAGATGAATCCAATGAATCAAACTTCATTCAAGATAAAGCTTGAGAATCTTCAACAGAAAAAAATACTAGAGCTCAAAACTTTCTCGTAACTCGACCTAAACGTGCCGTAAACATGAAATCGGATGCAACGGTTACTTCTTGATATCGAGCAGAAAAAACAAAAACAAAGATGATGCTGATTATCATTTCCTTTTGACTTTATTATCATATAATTGATCAAAACAATGTAACTGATTTACACATTCCTTTTTTCAACCAGGAAAAAGATTTTTGATGGTCTGTCTATTTCATATAATCATTATCTTATTCATCAGTATCATCGATCTTCAATAGCTCCAACACAAGTATTTCGTCAGAATACGCATGCACTGTATTCACCCATTTCTGAATAAGTTCCAACGTATTCGTCAAAACAACAGTTCGTCGGAATCGCCCGTAACCACGACGTTTATTTTGATATATATCACCGTAGCTCCATCATTTCTTCAGATAACTGCAGCTCTTCAACAATGGCATCGAGTTAAGAAATCATCTCGGCATTTGAGTTTAGTGACTTCTTGGCATCGAAGTAAAGGAGTGAGATACTTCCCAATGCAAGAACCGTCCCCTCAACCTTAGATAAGAGGCAACAGTTTTTGATGAACTGAGTATTTTATTTCAATGATTTCGTGAAATCTGAAGGGGGGTGGGTAAAAAAATTGGTTCTATTAAATCTACAGTGTCATGAAAGAAAGGTTAATTCCTACAGCGACCGTCGAGTACGGTTTTACGCGGTGTTTCAATATTAGGATACGAATTAAAAAAGAAGTCTTCATTCCAATACCAAATGCAAATTTTTTTATGGTAGAACAATCCTTACACTCATCTAGACGACAGAAGAATCTATATTAGTTCTTATGTCGAAAAAAGGTAGCTTAATCGTGAAGCAGGAGATATTGACACAGTTGCCATACAGAGAGTTCTGCGACATTAGCTCATTGTTCGGATGTGGTAAGATAACTCAATTTAAAGTTCTGGAACGATCTGTTCATTGACTGCGTATTGGTGCCACATCTTTACATGCATTTTTCACGGACCGAGAGAATCTCGTAGATGTGATGGTCGAAATCTTGTCCCGTTCTTCCGGCCCTAGCTTCATGAAATTCATATTTCCTACTCTCGCATGCAGCTATTTCCCGCTGCAGACACGTCATTTCCAGATTTCACTTGGTCTTTCCAGTTTCCGTTACGTATGGAGAGTTAATCGAGTCTTCTGCCACGAGAACCTCTGCTGAAATCGCAGTATAGGGTAATATATATATACAAAATAATATGAACACCTGACATTTAAATATTATTGATTCATTAATATGGTGTTGGGCCACCTTTTGTTTGTAGAACAACTGCAATTCTTCGCGTAATAAATTTTTAGAGTGTCTGAATAATTTCCAACGGAATTTTGTTCCATTCTTATACAAAAACATTCGCCAATTGCTTCAATGATGTTGGAGGTGAAAATCTGCCCCTTATTCTCTGCTCCAAAACTCCCCACAAGTGATCAATTATATTGAAGCCTGGCGATTGTGCTGGCCAAGGAAGATTTTTGATGATATTCTGATGCTTCTCTAACCAGGACATAATCTGTTTGTGTATGGGCGCATTATCATCTTGGAACATAGCAATGTTTGACAGCAGTATTCTAGTCATACAGTAGTAAGAACTTCATCACTGAAGATATCGAGATATTTATTCGCAGTCATCCGGCCAGTGATGTGAATGAGAAGACCAGCTGAACACCACAATATAGCCACTCAAATCATAACGAAATCTCCCCCAAGCTTGACTATAGGACGCAGGCAGTCCGGGTCGAAGGCTTCTTTTGGTGTTCTCATACATAAACCCAGCCGTTAGTAGGAAACATTGTGAACGATAATTCATCCGACCATACCACATTCTTCCAATCATCATGTGTCCAGTTTTTATGATCGTGGCACCACTTGTTTCGCAGCTTAGCGTTGGTTGCCGTTATAAGGGGTTTTGCAATTGCAGCCCTCCCATGAATGTGAGCTTTGTGGAGCTCCCGCCGTGCTGTTTTTGTCGAAACAGTATTACTCAGGTGTGTTTTGAGTTCTGCCGTCACTTTTGCTGCGGTAGTTTCGTGTTGTCTGGCCACAATCCTTTTTCATGTTCGTCGGTCTCTGTCGGTTAACTTTGGTTTTCTTCCACTATTCCTTTTCGCCGACGACATTTTACCATCTTTTGTGTATAGTGTCATTACTGAGGATACTGTCGCTCGTGAGAAATTAAACAGTTCAGTTGTTTTTGTCTCAGACACTCCCGCTAACCGAGCTCCAACAATCTGCCCTCTTTCGAAATCTGAGAGATCACGCATTTCACCGATCGCTTGTTATAATCATCGCAGATCAAATCGCATAATACACTGACACATAACCTACAAGACCTGCCACGTCAACTATGCCGTACATGCGCATCGCATTATTCACACGGAAGTAGTGGTGCCAACGTGCCGCTTCGCCATTATTTGCCCGTTCGTTTGGGCTATGATATTGAAGGTTGTTGTCTCTCGACATTTCCTTCTCATCGTTTATGATAGTTCACTTTTTTTCTATTGGTGCGTCGTCTAGATGGCTATTTTATTGGATCAGTGACAGTGGACGTTTATGGAAATCAATTTCTGTTGTATATGTACCTAGATTACTGATGAGTGGGTTGTTGTTTTTGTGTGCGGATCTGTAGAAGGTGGCTGCGCTTTCTTGAAACCTTTGCTGAATTGTTTGGAGACCTGTTGCTTCATGGAGGTCATGTGTTGGGAATCGTGATGGCAGATGTAGGGCCCGTTTGAGGGCTCTGTTTTGTATGACCTGCAGTTTATGGATATTTGTCTTTGAAGCATACCCCCACACTGGGCATGTATATTCAATGACTGGTCTTATTAAGCTGCAGTAAATTTTTACTCCAGTCGCTGGCGCCAAAGTACCGTCTCGGTTTAATAGTGGATACAGCTGTTGCAGTCTCGCGCTGGCTTTTCTCTTTATTTCTTCTATGTGCGTGCGCCAAGTTAGTTTGGCATCTAACGTTACACCGAGATAGCGTGCGGTATTTTTCCATGGAATGGGCTCTCCCTGGAGCATCACTTGCGGATGAACTGTGTTTCTCTTTCCTCGTCGGTGTGCTAGCATGATGGCCTGCGTCTTTTCTGGGTTGATGGCTATACGCCATCGTCTTGCCCAGGCCTCAATCTTATCCAGCGCTTGTTGCAGGCGATGTGTGGCGAGTTCCCTTCTTCGGCTGCTGGAGAAAACTGCCGTGTCGTCTACATACTGAGCTATTTTGACACCTGCCGTTTCCGGGATATCCGATGTATACAGTGAGTATAACACCGGTCCCAGAACCGATCCTTGAGGCACTCCAGCGTTTGTTTTTCTTCTCGAGGAGAGAGCTGTCCCTACCCTCACCCTGAACGATCTTCCCCGCAGGTATGATTCTAGCAGCTGTACGTATGGCCCGGGGAATCCCAGCTCAAACAGCTTGCATAGCAGCCCGGAGTGCCATACGGAGTCGAAGGCCTTAGCTATGTCAAGAAGCACTAGTCCACAGAAGTTCCGGTGATTGAAAGCCTTAGTCGCCTCCTCGACCACTCGTTGGAGTTGGTGGGTGGTAGAGTGCCCCCGGCGAAACCCCATCTGATGGTTTGGGATGAGATTCCCTTCATCGATGATCTTCTCCATCCTTGTAAGCAGTATTCTTTCGAATATTTTACTAACCGATGGAAGCAGGCTAATAGGGCGGTAGTGCTGGGGAAATACAGGGTCCTTGCCGGACTTGTGTATCCCAATGACTATTGCCTGTTTCCAGCATTTTGGGAAGGTCCTCGTTCTGAGAATAGTGTTGAAAACTTCAGCCAAGTATGAAAGAGCTTTCAACGGTAGGTGCTTTATGAGGGTGTTATTTATTCCATCTATTCCTGGTGCTTTATTGGGATGAAGTCTCTTAATGCAGTTTTTGATTTCTGACACGTCAACTTCTGGGATGTGCTGTGCATCGTCGGTGGCGGCTGCCTCCTTGTAGGTTCTCAGTCTCCGCCTAATTTCAGTCACCTGCTCTTCGTCTATGTCCATATCTAAGGGGGAGAAATGCTTCTCAAAGTTGTCTGCGAGAGCATTCGCCTTCTCCTGCGGGAGGTAGACTAACCCCCTTTCTCCATGGAGCGGAGGAAGTCTTTGCTTCCGCTTCGTAAGTCTCCTTGTCTGTTTCCATAGGGAGTCCTCATTGGATCTGATCATTGAAACTCTGGCCTCCCATTCCTTATTTCTATGTTCTGTGAGGGCTGCTTTTAATTCCTTTTGGAGTCTATTAAGTAGGCTTTTGGTGTTTCGATTCCTCGTTAGCTTCCACTCTTTCATGACCCGGTTCTTGTTTCGGATCATGGCCAGTAGCTGAGGTGGAAGCTGTTGCATTGCATGGTTGTTGGTCTGTTTCGAAGGGATGGCGGCTCCCGATGCTTCCTTCACGGTTGTTTCAAAGAATTTCAGGCTCTCCTCCACATTTTCGTGATGTCTTGTTTCGAAGGCGTGGGCGATGATCTGTCGGTATCTGTCCCAGTTGGCGTGTTTGTTATCAGGAACAGTTTGCTGTTCAAGCTGCCATGGTCCTACTGCTATCTCAAAGAGTACAGGACAATGATCGGACGACAGCCGGTTGATGGTGCTGGCTGCTAGGTATCCTGTGATGCCTCTACTGATGCAAATGTCCAAGACGTCGGGACGTCTTCCATTCGCCGGGTAGTGAGTAGGCTCTTCGGGGGCAGTTACATTCATGTTTAGCCTTTCTGCCAGTCTCCTTAGCTGTCTTCCTGAACTGTTACACGCTCGACTATTCCAATCAGTGTGTTTACAGTTCAGATCGCCGCCTATGATCAGCCTGCCCCTTATGCTGGCCAGGTTGTTGATGTCTTCATCTTGTAACTGCGCTCGTGGTGGACGATAGGCTGATACTACAGTGATTTTTCCATTCGCGGTGGCTACTTCGACTCCCACCACTTCAAGTTGGTTCATTGGCGGGAGAGGCACTTGGTTGTGTGGGAGTCCCCGTTTAATATATATAGCTACGCCACCGCCTGCTGTTGGTCGGTCATAACGGTAGCAGTGGTAATTTGGTATTGCTACTCGGATGCCTGGTTTCAGATGGGTCTCAGACACCAAGCAGATGTCCACTCCTTGTTCATGTATAAACTGTCTGAACTCAGTTGACTGGTTGTAGATACCATTTGCGTTCCACACACAAAACGCGATTCCATGTATATGAGGAGCTCTATCCATTATGTTCTTGGGTAGTGCTGGTGGTTGCAGCTAGAGCTGACGTAACTGCTGCCTGTATGTTCATTGGCAAGCGATTTAGCATCTCTATAATGTTAAGCATCATTTTCATCATGGTGTCCATCATTCCAGACAATTTATCCATGAGACCATGCACCAGGCTATCAGCTGCTCCTTGTTGACTTGGCTGGTTGGAAGGGGCAGGTTGGGTGCCGACCATTTCAGCTCGATCCGCAGTCAGGTTACTTTTCCTATCTGCCTTTGGTGTTTCGGCGTGGTTGGCGACCTGGTTTGCACAGGTGTCTGCGTATGTGCTCCCATTCACACCACTAGTTGGGTGTTTCCTATTATTCTTCTCACGTTTGGGGTTCTGCTTTTTCTGAGTCTGACGTGGGTCTTCTTTCTTGTTAATGTCATTTGGTTCCTCTTCTTGCTGGCCAGCCGTTGGCGGGATCTCCTGTTGATTTCTCCCTTGCGGTTTCTTTCGGCGTTGGAGAATTTTGTCTTGTTCCGCGGGCAATCCTCTTTGTCGATCGCGGGCTTTCTTGTACGCCTGGCATCCTTTGTAGCTTGCGACGTGGTTTCCACCGCAGTTGGAGCATTTCGCCGTGTCACGTCCTCTCTGCGCTGTACATTGGTTGGAATCATGTTTACCAGCGCACTTGACACAAACTGGTGGCATTTTGCAATTCATTGCCATGTGCCCGTATAGCTGGCAATTGTAGCATTGAGGTGGTCCAGGTGATGAGCGGAGTTTTTCTGTAGTTACTTTGAGGTGGCATATTGTCTCTAACTTGAAGATCTCTCTATTTTCTGGTGTGTCCTGCAAGACGGCGAGGAAAAGGGGCATTGCTACGTTGCTGCCCGGCCTCCTTAGTTGAGCTACTGTCTGGACCGTGAATCCTATCCCCTTTAGCTCCTCCTTCAGATCGCTGTCTGGAAGTGTTCTGGGTATTCCTCTGAATACCACTTTCAGGAGGGGTAAGGCCCCAGTTGGAAATATGTAGTATGGGGTGCCCTTTTGCTGCAGCATCCCTGTGACCGCTGAGTAGTCGGCCACCGTAGTAAAAGTAAACTTGATTTTGTCCCCTCCTGCAGACTTGGCTGCGAAGGGGTCCTTGACGACGGCTTCCACTTGGTCGTGCAGCGTCTTGAAATTTTCTTCATATTGGACCACTATAGGTGGAATATGGGCCGATCTCTTAGCTGGCGGGGTTGGTGATTCCTCGGTCTGCAGGGGCTGGAATGGGTTGTTGGTTTCCATTATAAGCTCCGGGTCCAGTGCGGGTGGCGGCTTTGCTGTGCGGCGGGGTGTTACAAATCCTTCCGCGTCTGGTTGCTGCGCTTTGCGTCGGTTTCCTCCGCTTGCGGCAGCAGTCGTCTGCTTGGGGGTATTTGCTTTTTTGAAGTTTGTCTGCGGTGGTGTATAAGGCGTCTGGAATGGGAATGTTGCGGCCGAGTACTCGGTCGTCCCCTTCTTCTTCTTGTTTGCTTTCTTCTCTTTGCTGGCTGTTGTTGTACGGGCACGCTGACTTTCGAACCACTTGCGCGTTGTTCGTTCCTCGGTTGCTTTACTTTCCCCGCTGTGATCGGTGAGGTTCTTCTCTTCGATGCGCGGGGGTCTACTGGTCCGTGAGCAGGCTGGTTCGTCGTAAGCGTTATCCTTACAATTCCGTCGGGGTCCACCCTCAAGTCCTGTGGGAACTGCCTGGTCGTCGTCGGTGTTGTTCCGTCCGCTTCCAAGTCCGGTAGGGATAGCCGGGTCGTCACCATTGCCGCAGCCCCCGCCGGCAAAGTCGAGTGCGCTGTAGAGATGGGCAGGTCCGAGATTTTAAAGGAGTCGGGTCCGGATGTACATCCAGCGCTGCGGACCTGCATCCAGGTTCCGTGTCCGCGGACCTGTATGGGTCCGGCTCTACAATCGGGCGGGCGGAGTGAATGGCGGAACTGGATCTGTGCGGACCTACATCCAGTTACGTGTCCGGCGGAGTTGTATGGGTCCGGTTCTACAATCGAGCGCGCGGAGTGTATGGCGGAACTGGATGTGTACGGACCTACATCCAAATACGTGTCCGGCGGACCTGTATGGGTCCGGCTCTACAATCGAGCGTATGGTGGATACAAATCCTACCAAGGAGAACTGCAGTATGAGTTATATCGTGTTTATCCATTAATTTATGAAATGAAAGAATATTAATTCTGATAATTTTGTTTTATTTTTGTCTGAAACTCACAATTGTACGTAATATTAGAAAATCACAGCATAATCAGACTTAATAATGATAAAAGTAAAAGCAAAATTTCTGTGGACTTCTATAAGAATAAAATGAAATCATTTCTTAATAATGTTTAAGTACTACTAAAAAAAATCGAAAGTCTTTGTTAACTGTTAGTTTTTTTTTTTTTTTTTTTACTAAAAATTAAATTATTCAAGAGTCATCATTTTTAGATAAATGTTGCCTTTCCACAATATAACAGCTTAAGAAACAGTTTATTATAAATGAACAAAAAACAAAATTTCAAGTATAACTTATTTTAAATTGTGAGCGAGAAATTACGTGAGATTTGTTCTAATATTATGTATAGTGTTTTGCTCTGTATACTATGTGAAACTGTTTTGATTGAGTGAATAAAACGTTGTCGTGAATGCTAAATCGAGTGCGATACAATGCATTTTAATCAAACAGTAATATTTATGTTTTGCCAGCTACCATAAAATGTTTTTGGTGCTTTCAAAATCTTTATTTTATTTTGTGCAATTTCAGAAACTTTTAATTTCTTTGTAATTTTATTTAAAATTATTTCCAATTTAGTTGAAAGTATTTTTAAGCAAGATTTAATTTTTAATAATAATAACCGATTGTTTGAGCCATTGTTAGACGTTCTAGAAACGGCTGGATTATAAAATATTTCTGTAAAAGCGGCCAGCAGAGTAGCTCGCAATAATGTCACATAATCATTTATATATATTACTAGCTGTTAACCGCGACTTCGTACGCGTGGATTTAGAATTTGATTGCTAGAATTGCATATACAAAGCTGAAAATTATCTAAGATGTCCCAAATAACACTGAGTCGGCATAATATGACGGGAACGCAATCGATATACCATTCTACCTTCGAACCTGTCTCATGACTAAAACTGTTATTCATATCGGAAAAAGCATCCTATTTCGTTCCCAAATATACAAAGTATTTCCTTGTCATCGGTATACACATATATTCATCAAAACGTAAAAAAAAAAAATGGAGACTCACTTTCACATACACAATATTATTAGTTTAGATCACACAAAAACTACCTGTGGAACCAGTATACCGTGAATAAAGTTAACGCTTTCTACCGCCAAAGATTTGCCAGACATGATAACCTTACTATAAAATCCTAGGCTTGGCTCAAACTATGAAAAACAATTCATAAAAATGTTTGTACCCAACGGGATTAGATCCCGGAGCAACAATGAAGGATGAATAATAAGCAAACTCGTTACCACTACGCCACCCTAACATTACGTGAGATAGGTGCGCATTACAAATGTAGATATATATTATGCGTTTGTCTTTTACAGTTGAGATAGTTTTCATAATTTAATGACAATATGTTCTTATTTATACATAATATAGTATCCCATCTCGATCCTAATGTCAACAGCATCTTCCTGTCAAATTTCATCAAGATCGGAGTATCCGTTTAGCCCAAGGAACGTAACAAACAGACATAAAGACAGACAGAGTTACTTTCGCTTTATAATATTAGTATAGATATGTATAATGTTCCTTGGAAACTCTACGAACCATGTTTCTGCAATAAAGAGATGTTAAATGTATTATCTGATTTGTCCTTAAGCCATCAGAATTCAGAAAGTTAAAAATTCTAGAGACTTTGTGATCAATCAAACTGAACGTTAAAAGTTTAATAATACTACAACGCATTAAAATTACAAGTTAAATTATAAGTCCATTCTTATTTAGCACGTAAAACATTCCTCACCTTAGAAGCATGAACCCGACCAATAAAGTACTACCGGGTTTTAGCTACCCATTGACATTTAATAGTTATTGTAATTATCTACTAGCAGTCAGACATTAAGAAATAGTTTTTCATTTATAATCTCATCTTTAAACAGAACTGTAATCGAATCGTACAGTAAATGACATTAAACTCTTCAAAACATAGATTTCAAATCGAAACTGTAATGAAAAATTGCATTCCAGCTCCGCGTTGCAGGTCCGGCCGTGGTTCAACCTCCGGCCACGCGAGAATTGTGGCGCTGTTACAGGTCCGGCTGGAAGCAGATCCGACAAGCTCTCGGATGTACATCCATCCCTAGCGCAAGTGATACGGGTCCGCGGAACTGCATCCATCCGGACCTACCCATCTCTAGTGCGCTGGGGCACTCGGCCCGCCTGTCGCGGAAGAGCGGCTAGCGTATTCCTCGTCGCACATCTACACGTTACGATGGTCAACTCGGAACTGGAACTGACTGAACTGGGAACTGGAACTGGTGCCAACGTGCAACAACCTGTACTCTATCACATGGTGTTCATATTATTTTGTCCAACCTCGATATGTATATGAATGATCTGGTATAAAAGACTAACTTGGCTTTAACTGTTTTTCAACTTATTTGATTTTACGCTACTAAATTGCAGAAAAAATCGTAACCCGCCAGTGTGGCTCAGTGCGCTGAAGGGAGCGTGCATAAACCACGTAGCTCCATTTTGGCCTCCTGTGAATCCCCCCTCCCCCCCACGTAGCCCTACGTGGCTTTTGCCTCTCCCCTCCCCCCCCCCCCCACTTAACACGTAGCTTTTTTCCCCTTTTAATTCCAGAAGAACTTTGTACTGTTTTCTCTTGTCAGACGATTGTAAATTACATACGGAGATAATTAACTGAGGGAAATAAATATTCACATGCTGTTGTGAGTTCTGTTCTTCATTTTAACTGTGAAAAATGTTATGAAAGGAAAGCTAAGTGGCCTGACTCGTAACCCCCCCCCCTCCCCCCAAGTAACCCAGCGTAGCCTTCCAGAATCATGCAAATTTATTTACAGATGGTGCTAGAAATAGTCGAATAGTGTCAGACATCGTTGTATTGTCTTAGCGAACCCGCTGACAGGGCGGGTCCCAAAAGCTTGTTAGTTCAACCCTGGCCGCCAATAGTAAAATTCTAATTCAATTCATACTGTGTTTAATAACAGCGCATGGCCAGAGGTGTAATATGGCAAAGCAGCAACATGCGCTTTTTCGCCGTTCTATAAAAACAAATCGACAATGAAATATTTTGTTGCGTTTAAATAGTTTCTGCGTTTGATAGATTTCAAGGTGGCGCGTGGTGCAACGCGCAAGGTTTTGCCTCATAAACCCGACGAATCTCACTGATCGAAACTTTTTTATTTATTCAAATGTATACACAGATAATTTCCGGCAATTAGTATCAACAATTATGCATGTAATAAGTTTTTTTAATACCTTTTGATGTGGAAAAACCGTCTAGTTTCGACCCTCCCGTTTCCTGGTGCGGGAACGAACAGCAGTCCTTCAGCTGCATCGGTCGAGTAACGATATTTGTATTTCAAACCTGCCGCAGCAAATATTACTGTTTTTGAAATATAACTTTGTTTGCGAACAATATATTGAACTTCAAAAACATCGGTTTTTTCACAATAAATGGAATTTAAAAAACTTATTACATGCATAATTGTTGAAACTGATTGCCGGGAATAAACTGTATACACATTTGAATAAATAAATAATAATAAAAAAAACAGTTATCCACAGCGTGATTCGATCCGCCTACAACGTGCTTATGAGGCAGAGAGCTTGGTCACTGTACCCCGCACTTGTCAAAAATCTGATTAAGAAAGTATTTGAACCAACGGAATATTTCAATGCCGATTTTCTTGACAACGGCGAAGAAGCGCGTCTTACTGCTTTGCCACATTACACCTTTGCCCATGAGCTTTTATAACACACAGTATGAATTGAATATAAATTAGGCTATACAATTGGTGGCCTCCCTTGTATTTTTTGTAACTGCTTTACTTATCTTTTTAACATCGAGGTCTTTAGAGACGGGAAAGGATGGGGGGCAAGGATGGGGGCAAGGAATGGGAAGGAATTCGGCCATGGCCTTTTTGAAGGAAGCATCCCGGCATTTGCCTGGAGTGATTTGGGGAAACCATGGCAAACCCAAATCTGGATGCCCGGACGGGGATTCGAACCGCCGTCCTCCCGAATGCGAGGCGAGAACGCTAACCGTTACACCGCCCCGCTCGGTCCCTTGTAAACAAATATAAGCGACAAATAGAATTTTTGTAACGCATACAACGTAATAACAGGTAAAACAATAAATTCTGTGAAGAAAAGTGAAATTTCGATCTTATTTGCCATGCGGAATCTAATAATTCGCTTAATTTGTCAAAATTTCCTTCCTTTTTTTTTTTTTAAGTATATGTTAGCATCTTTGCATCATGCTATCAATAACGTCAAACAGTTGTTCATTGTGATGCTATGTTCGTAAAAACATCCTTATACGGAAGCAAAATATTTGAGTGGATACTGGGCGTTTATGGCGCGCTTCAAATTGCTGCCTGTAGTGGCCGATGCAAGATTTACGATTCCTCGGGGAGCGGGCAGTTAAACTGTTTGCTCTAGCTTACGTGCCCGACGAGTAGTAGTCAAATACGTGTTGACACAGGAGCAGCCGGGGACCTCTTGAAGCTGTTTAACCGCAAACAGCCGTCGGATACAGAACAAATACCAGACGCTCCGCAAACACTGCCCAGAAAGACTAGCGAGTCTCATCTGGTTCTGCGGCAATTAGTTCAAACAGAGCACCTCACGTTCTATGTCAAAGCGAGGCAAAAACTAGTGGCAACTGTTGGTCATGGACCGAGAAATAACGGTACAGAAAAAAAGCTTTTCACTTATTTCAGTATGAAATATATCAGTCTAACTTCATTCAGTGTCGGTTGATAATAATCTTCAGGTTCTCAAATTCTTATCCTATTTTTAATTGATTAATTTCTGCAGAAACGTTTACAGTTTCCCAAATGTAATTTTTTTTTCTCAGATCCTGCTACAACGGTACAAGAACATTAATAACCCATTTTTGCAATTCCTTGTCACTGTTACGAGGCGAGAAATAGGCCTGGAGGATTTACATCAAGAATTGGCAGTGGCCTGTTCAGAAGTAGAGAAATGTCAATTAGTTATAGCTTATCTTTCTCAGAGTTGTTTGCGGAGGTATGAACCAACAATCAAAAAATTAACTTGGCATGGGAATTCAAGATCAGTTTTTGCAATTTGCGGAAGATATTAAATAGAAAACAAAGAACTCGAGGACAGGAAGAGAAAATTTGGACGTAACATAAAAGCAAGCCGATTCTCGTGAAAAACAGTCCAAATTAGTTCAATAGTGACACACCATATACGAAAGTAGAAAATATACATATTAAGAAAGTAATTTAAAAATTCAGCAAGTAAAATTATAAGTTACACCGGATAAAAAGAAAGAATTTAATACCAAACATGGACCTAGCACGCAGAAATAATTTTCTTTAAATGAATGCATGCAGGGCAGCACGTAATTTAAGAGAAATTTTTTACTTTTTAAAGAAGGAAATTTGATGATTTACCAGAATGTTGAAAATAGGTAGTTCATAAAGTACGGAATGAACATTTTCTGGAATTCGCGACGGGAAAGGAATTTCTGGAGTAGTTATAAAAACAACAATTAGAATAATGATCACGTTTTAAGGTGTAAAGTTATGACTATATTGTTAGGAATGGTAACAGTCAGGGCGAGAAGATATAGAGGAAAACAATTATTATTTGTGTGTAAGGAACATAAAATTCAGGAAACATGCAAATATTTTTTATCACTGCTGCTTTACTATTCATCGATGAACGGTGGCAGGAATAAAAGCGGTAACCGCAACCAAATCAATAACCAACCACTCAATAATTCCAACGACTTATCGAGTAACTGACTTACGCGACTATTCACAAGAAACATATTAGTTCATTATTACATTACATTGTTTTTCGACATTAGGTGTGGTTCATGTAGGATCCATCAAACAAACACCTATATCCTACTCTTTCAATAAATCATATATATTATTTCTAAAAGGTGTTTCTTTTTTTTTTTTTTTTTTTTTTTGCAAGCCATCTTTCTTCCTTCATACTTAACCAACATCAATAAATGATGTAACATCTTAAAGATTAAGTTCTACGTTTTGATCACATCATTACTTAATAAATTTATTTTCCGAAATTCAATACGTAAATAGCAAAATTATGACCAATCAATGCCAGGGGAATGCGATAGCAGGCTTCGCCAGCGTCGATAAGGGGAGCTCGCATACCACTAGATAGCAACACCACATATCACAGATATTTATAAACTGTGTATGTTTTCTAGAATAAGGAACTTTTCGAATATTTTTGTTTTCCATCTATTTAATAAAACGTTGTAATCGTTTTCTTACTTACCTACTTCAGTAGACAAAGAAACAATTGTTACAAATAAGCTGGTTCTCCTTTCATGCTGTTACAAACCACCAACCTCGCTATTAATCTTATATCATTCGCGAAAATTTCGCACGCACCCTCAAGTCTTTTTATGTAAGATATTTACCACCTTCTATCCTTTAAGTCGTAAAGAGCAACTAAAAGAAAGTTTTACATCTTTCACTTTCTTCAGGCCTCTGCCATCGCCCAATGTCAAGATGATTGTATTCGGTTAAATTCCTGTACCTAAATTAGGAATCATGCCAACATCTTATGAAACTTACGACTTAAGACTTTCAGCTGCATTTGCGGATAAGACAGAGGGTCAGCGCAGTAAAGATTGATGACCACCGCGTGAGAAATGTTACAGCCGCTTGTTGGGTTGTCTTCTCCCCCTCACACAAGCCTCTCAGAGAGCAGGTCGCCCTGGTACACAAAAGCCCCGCAGGGCGTCGCCGCCCCTATCCTGCCTACCTGCAGGCAACACCGCCCACCACGCAGCTGGTGGCTGCATCACAGGCAGACTAACAAGTGCGTTAAGGTGGCTGACAGTGCCAACATCTACACTGATATAGGGATAAAACGATACGAGTAAATACAAGTACTTACTCGATACATTCCTTCCGATACTAAGTACGTTTTGTATCGATACTTTAAAAATAAGTATCAAGTAGGTATCGGTCAAAAGTACTCGTATCGGTGTGTATACCAATATCACGAATATCATGATTTCATTTAACACGTTAATTGATACATTAAACGCTTTTCTACACTGTAACGAATATTTTTTGATTGTCATTATAGCATTGTTTTTAAGACATTATTTTTCTAAGTATGTGTTGTTGGCAAACTTGTTTGTCTATGCCCGGCCGAATAAAAATAAAAAAAAAATCTCTCTGCCATCCCGCCAGTCGCCATTTTATGTCGTGGTCGTCATTGAATCATTGTTTTGTTTTCGTTCTGCAATCGTAATTCTAACCTAGGGCTGTCGTCGTTGATTTGTGTTTAGTTTTGCATTAGGTATATTTGCTGATTGAAAATGTGAATAGTGTTGTCTGGATACGTTAATCGATATTGTTTATAATCATATTGTATGTATTGACTGGTATCGATTAAGTAAAAAACTTTTTACTTAACAGGCAAACACTTAGAAAAAGAAATATTTTTGGGGACCTCTACAAAAACCGACTTGTTTTCATAAAATTAGTTTTATTTTGTCCTAGTCGGTATTAGTCTTGTAACGATCAATAAGGTAAAAATGTAATAAATATCTTACGTCAAATAAGTATATATACTTTTATATCAATAAAGACTATCTTATTAGATTGTTTTTTTTTATTTATTCCAAATTTCACTACGAAAAATCAATCGATACGAGTAAGTATCGATACTTTTCAATGGATACCGAATAAGTACCGATACTTTACGACCGATACCGTATCGAGTAAAAGTATCAATACCTCAATGGTATCGTTTTATCCCTACACTGATAAATGCGAAAGTTACTTTGTGTCTGTTTGTTCACGACTAACCAGCTATCCGAATCTTGATTAAGTCTGACAATATTGTGTAACATTTGGACGGACATAAGATACTTTTTTCGGCTTTAATATTTTATCAAGATATGTTTAAAACTAGCGGAACGGGATCAGACAGACGTATAGCGTGAGTACGTTTCTGCAATATTATATCGGTCGCCCAGGCTTTGTTTATCTCACAGTAATTTTGTATATAATCTAAATTTCATATACTGATACAACTTCAAAAATCTACGGGAGGAACTGGGGCAGATAGTCTCCAACAGTTAACCCTTCTTTAGTTTGTTACTATTTTAAAAACATGTTGCAAATTTTTTTTTTCTGAGACTGGTAGAATGGTGTAGCGATGGCTTCCCCGTCATATACACCAGACACCGTGCTTTTTGGGACACCTTTTATGTAACTATAGCCAATTCTAGCAATGAAATTCTATGTCTATGCATACGAAGCCGCGGGTAGCCGGCCTCGGTAGCGTAGGGGCTAGTGTGTTAGCTCCACGGTCGCAAGGTCGTCGGTTTGAGTCCAGCCGAGGGCATTGGTGTTAAGTGTATGTTGTCTGTATGTCATGGCCATCGTGTTGTGTCTAGAGCCACTTGGAAAATAATACACTGTGAAGCTATGAAGAAACTGAAGTACACTGAATGATTCGATATTCACTTGAGTTGGCTGTATGGCCTCAAAGCCAAAATCCATTTTTTTAAAAAGTCGCGGTTAACAGCGAATTATAAAACTAAAAATAACCGGTAAGTCAAACCTCACACAATCATCTTAATAGATATCTTGTATGTGATAGGTCAGAAGGTAGTACCCTGGTATGAAAATCGGTGCTTGACACGTTTTTATATTAGGCAATGGGTTCCACTCAAAACGTGTGCTACGCTGACTATCGCACCACTAGTGAGATCGTTCGGATCCAATAAAATACATTATAGATGTATTAATATGCAATAAATCTAAGTTAGAAACATCTTTCAATAAAATGGTATAACGCATGGCAAAATAGCCTCAAAATAAAATCTTTTACTTGTTTGTTCTAGACTTAGATAATATATTAGATGTGATTGACTTTAATATTTGTCATTTAAAGAGGGAATATTGTCGATAAGACCCTACGTTATACCATTTTGGGTTTTTTTTTCTGTCATCAGTCTTTCGACTGGTTTGATGAATCCTCCATCTCTTCCTATCTTGTGCTAATCTCTTCTTCTCCACATATCCCTTACAACCCACGTCCTCAAATATCTGCTTCAAATATTCTAATCTCTGTCTTCCTCTACAGTTCTTACCTTCGACTATTCCCTCCACAAACAAATTAACCAACCCAGCATGTCTCAAAATATGATCTACCACCCTGTCTCTTCTTTCTGTAAGCTTCTTCCACGAACTTCTTTCCTCACCCATTATTTCCAAAACTCGTTCATTTCGTACTTTGTCCATTTAATTTTCAGCATTCATCTGTAGTACCACATTTCAAACGCTTCAATTTTCTTTCTTTCTGGTATTCCTAAAGTCCATGTTTCGCTACCATAAAGTGCTGTGCTCCACACGTAGAGTTTTAAAAAGTTATTTCTAATTCCTAGATCAATATTTGAAACTAAAAGATTTCTCTTTTCATGAAGGCTCTTGTGGGTCGGTTAATAAAATGGCTAAAAACTGACAATCTAACGGCAGCCCACTTCTTAATTTTTAAGTAAAAAAATGGAAATCATATCTCAGTTCTGTACTTACTGAGCTCTAAACATCTATGCACTCTCGAGTAGAAACCTCTGGCACAGTGGTTATTGTGTAACACAACATTATCAATTATCTTAAAACGAAATTTTTCCCAGCCGTCTGATTTTATCGACACAATTACGAAGCTAATAACCTAGCCTGACTTTTATTTCGCGTTTATATTTAAGAGTATTACCATCATCACAATAACAGAGTTGGTGTTATCGCGTGAAGGACTAATGTACAAGTTTACATACGAGAGGCGTTTAAACTTTAAGCGATTATATATTCAAAAAGAACCATAAAACAATTACGTTACACAATGTTATTTTTCAATATATTTTCCTTCTTTTTCAACACACTAGCGTCATATTCTCATTAGCTTCAGTTTCGCGTAAAAAAAAAAAAAAAAAAAAAAAAAAAAAAAAAAAAAAAAAAAAAAATATATATATATATATATATATATATATATTTTCCTATCGCTATTTTCGGACTTACAGAAATTAGCTAACTATCGATAAGATCTCGGCCATATTTGAAAACATTACTAAATTTGTGATATATTGTACTCGCCTAAACTGTAACAAATTTTTGATGGGTTCATCTTTTTTTGCTGTCCCATTCTAAAAGACACTTCTACTTCGTTTATACCTGTCAAACAGTTAAGCATGCGCGTTGGACGGATAAAATAGGTTAGTACTTGGTAGCAAACGTCAGCCAGTGTTACCAACATTTAAAAAAATTTGAGTGACTAAATTCGAATTGCAATTTAATCTCGAACGACTCTTCGATGGAGGCGTAATATAGCCACGACCTTCGGACTCGTTCGCAATGAAAGGGAATAAGCCGTGGACTATGTTAAAGAAAGATGCCAAAATTTGCTGAACTGATTTTGTGTAAATATAGAGCAGAAAATCCACTTGGACGAAATGAAACTACCGCCCGTGTCTTTCAGGATTTCAGTATACACCATGACGCATTTGTCACAGAGATAGACGTTTGTGAAAATGAAACTGACATCTGTTTCCATGGCGCTAAGTAAACCGTTGCATTGACTGACCGACAATTACATTGCAGCGATTAAATATGGAGTTAATATTGATGCTGTCAACACAACTAAGTACTCCCACTTTTGTAATTTTAATGCTGAACACTTTAGTCAGCAGTGGTAGTGAATAAAGCCACAACTGTGAAAATACAAATACTAGTCACAAACAACATAATTCACTGTCAACTGTGCGGAATACTCTTAACGAATTAGCCACTGTGCGAGAAAGGCAGCACAAACAGTATATTTGTGTCATGTTTATTTGAAGAAAAATTACTTGAAGGTAATTCTCATTGAGCTGAAGTCAGCTGGATGTTGTCATAGGTCCATATTCCATATCCTCGTCAGTTGATTCTTTCACTAGAACACTTTGCACACACCAAGTTTCCGTAACATGTTGGGTAAATTACCTCAACACAGACAAAAGAATCGTTATTATTTCACAATAACCAAGAAATGCCCGAGTAATATCAATTCGATGTGAGGCAGTTGCACCTGGAGCTTTTTATATGGTGTACAGAATAAGATGTATGATTTTTTTTTTTAACGTTTTTGTATACAACTTTGATTAAATACCTAAATATAGTTATAATGACTGCAAGAAACTGTTCTCTATTTAGTAGCGTTTAAACATAAGTACTTCATCGTTAGGGGACATCCATTAATTACGTGAGCTCAAAATAAGGGGGGGGAGGGGGAGGGTTCGACAAAATCTCAAAAAATCTCATTTAAAGTGAAAGGGTGGTCAATAAAAATCTCAGACAACTTTTTACACATTTTTTCTGCTCCCATTGCACATAAAAAATGTATTACATAGACATTAGTATTAAACGATTAGATATTTAGTAGCATGAACATATTAAATAATTTTTTTTAAAATTATAAGGTAAGGGAAGGGGGTCTCCCCACCAAGCGGGAGAGGGGGTCCAGATTTAAAGAAAACCACCTCACGTAATTGTCCCCTTAGTGCAGGCGAATATAGTCATAAGAGTAAAAACATACTCAATATTAAGAAATAATATGACTGTCAAATCATACTAGCAAGTATAATCTCTGTCGTGGCAGTTTTAAACGATCTCGCACAAAGAATGAGCGATACGTTGGTTCAGAAACACTATAGAATGTAGTAAGTTACAAAATTCTGAATCATTCGAAAACCAAACTGGATGAATTTCTTTTCTGAAAAAAAATATATTGCGTTATAGATTTTTTATTTAATTTTCTAGTCTTTTGACGTAAGAAAACTGTAAAGTACCGAATGTTCGGAATATGGGGAGAAAAGTTGTATATTTGGATATCACAGCTTATGTGGAGGTTTGTATTTTTTAAAATGGTTTTACACTTCGCCGATGTCATTAGAGGCGGGAAAGTACTGTAGAAAGGAAAGGGAAGGAATTCGGACATGACTTTTTGAAGGAGCCAGCCCGGCAGTGGCCTGGAGTGATTTCGAGAAAACATGGAAAATCAAAATCTAGATGGCTGGACGGGGTTTCAAACGTACTTCCTCCGGGATGCGTTGTCGAAGCGTTACCGCTTACCCAATACGCTCGATTCAGATTTATCTGAAGTCACATCTCTAGTTACGTGCAGTGTGTATGTAATTAAACTGTATAAATAGTAATTTAATTAATCGTTAAGGCCATGTTTCACAGGAACAATCAGCACTTTCTGCTGTAATAAGTGAGACTCATTATAAGATGTATCTCTACATTTATTTACTCATTTGCATGAAGTAACGAGAGACAAAACGCAATCCCACTGCTAATTCTCGTATATTCGTATGCATTCCCTCCACAATAATTCACGAACCTATTACATACAGTGTTACCACCTTATGAAAACAAAAGTCGCTAGACCTGGTCTAAAAACTCACTAGATTACGGGATATTTAGAACTAAAAGATTCGCTAGAAATCGCTTAGTAAAATAAAGGAAAATGGTAAAGTAAGTAATATAAAAATATTTTATTAATTAGTATTTTCATTCAATTCAACATAATATTTTATTAAAAATCATCAAATTCTTCAATCAGTATTTATTTTTCATCATCTTGGTGTATCGCTGGAGATGCAGAGCTTTTAAATGTGAATGGATGAGATGAATAGTCAGTTTTAGTTTTAAATATTTAGAATATTTATTATCTTTACCAATTGTAGCAATCACATCCGCCGGAAGCTCGTAACTGTAGTGGTTTTTTTTTCACAATTTTTAACTGATTCCCTGTAAAAAGAATACTATTAAGAGTATTTAAAGCCATCCTATTTCTCAATTTGTTTTTAACCATGTTCATTGTACTGAAAATACTCTCTATTGCAGCATTCGAGTGAGGAAGTAATAAAGAGGATTTGGCTAAATCATATAATTTCAAATAGGTATTTATTCCAGCAGCATTCTTGTATTTTCGAACTTCAGCCCAGAATACAATGACATTCTTTGTAGCGTTCCACTGAACATAATTAATACCATGTCATCGTTGTAGAGGTTTGTCAATTTTTTCGTCATCAAATCTGAGTTTTGGGGCAAGATCTACTACTTTGCTATCTTTGCCCTGGCGAAGAGTATATTCCACACTCAAAAGACACATTTTCTCCCAAGTAATGAAGCTGAAAGGAAGCGAGTATATTTTTCGAAACTGCGAGTTTGAATATCACTAAAAATCACCAAATAATTTTTTAGCGATAACACATTTAAGAATATCGCTGTGCAACTTCAAAATTCACTAGATCTAGCGACAAAATCGCTATGGTGGCAACAGTGATTACATAACCGCCCGTAGACTGCTGTCGTAACATGCAGTTTACGGCTTGTTATTCGTCACATGAAAACTGTAAACACTGTAATGAAAAACTGTGCGCAAGAACTGTTCCACCTCTCTCCACTGTGGAAGTTTTGTTCGGCAAACGAATATTCTAGAAAAAGCTTGGCCGGTGAAAGCTGTTACGTACCCCAGACTAACCAACACCAAAATTAACTTTAGGTCATTCGAAACCTCTCACCGTCCTCTCTAGTGGTTCTATTGTTCCTATTATCACCTAATTGTTAGATTGAGTGAATTACTGTCACATGAGAAAATAAAATCAAAAGTAACGTACCGAAAAATGTGAGTATCTACACTTAATTTGATAACAATCATGTTAGTACGGAACCAGGTTGGAGTCCTGGCACCCTTGTACCTGCCGTCCTAATTAGTTTATTAGGCTAATGCTGCGACAGTTGCCAATGGCCGCCTCATTATCTACACCATTGTTTCTCAGCCTGTGATCCGCAGACACGACATTATTATTCTTTTGGTTAATAAGTAGTAAGTATCACCAATATGTAATTCACTTTTAGTAGTACATTTACAATTTCATAACTGCAAATATGTTTTTAGATGTTTTTAATGGTACAATCTAATATATTCAATTATTAATAACAATAGTACCGAGCTGGTGGTGTAACGGCTAGCGTTCTGGCCTCGCATTCGGGAGGACGGCGCGGCGGTTCGAATCCCCGTCCGGGCATCCAGATTTGGGTTTTCCATGGTTTCCTCAAATCACTCCAGGTGAATGCCGGGATGCTTCCTTCAAAAGGCCATGGCCGAATTCCTTCCCATTCCTTGCCCCCATCTTTTCCCGTCTCTAAAGACCCAGTTGTTATAGGAGACGTTAAGCAGTTAAAAAAAAATAACAATAGCTTCTAATCGCGTCAAAAATGACGGGTGGAAGGAATGTTCTGGCACTTAATTTCTTTGCGGTTGCCTAATTAAAAAGAATTGTTGCTATGTAATGCTCAGAATCTTATTTTGTAATTTGTAAATATTTCAGTTTTAGTTTACACAGCGATACAGATGGAGCATCTACTGAATTAATGATGTCAGCATTAGGAAACCAATGAAATTAAAAGAATCCCAAAACCTTATGCTATACCGCGTGATATTGGTCCAAGTCTCATTTAGTACGGTAAATGTGGAACTACTTCCATCCTCACGGCTTCAGTAACTCGCCGCTCAGTTGTCATTCTGGTCCTTTCTGTATTTCAACATAACCAGAACAGCTACTAATATTGCTGTTCAAAATTCATAGCTTCTATTTCCCGTGTACCAAAACATTCACTGTATTGCGATCTGAATTGACCAACTGTAATTATTTACACGTGTCTGAAATAGTGACATCAGTAATAAAAGCAACTAATAATTAATTTAAACGCAGTATCGCGTTTATTTCAGTGTTTCAGTAAATCATTTCTTCGAGTATATTATAACAGTGAATTAAAATATCTATATCGAATATATATATCTCGTAATCCAGTCAAAAATGACGTGTTAAACGCAGTATTTTAGTACATTTTTTTTATTGCTTTACGCCTCGTCGACAGCTGTCATTACAGGGGGGTTGGGACTGGGGGCAAGGAACAGGAAGGAATTAGGCCATGGCCTTTTTGATGGAAGCATTCGCCTGGAGTGAATTGGGGAAACCATGTAAAACCCAAATTTGGATGCCTGGACGGGGATTCGAACCCGCGTCCTCCCGAATGCGAGGCCAGAACGTTAACCGTTCACCCACCATGCTCGGTAAGTACAATTTTCAACAAATAACGATAATAATCTTGAAAATGAAGTAATTTAGTTATTTTTTAGCTTGCTGTTACAACGGTATCGCTGTACAGAGAATATAAGAGCAATCTACAACGAACGAATTCTAATTAAGAAAAAACAAATAATAATTAATATGCCGATTTTTGTGAAATATATACTTTTTTTTAGTTTGCTGGCGGCTGGATGCTTAGCTAAATAGAACTCTTATTAAATAACGCTCCTTTCAGACTGAACGATTCTGGTCGTACGACTTTATTCCATTAGTTGACTGAAGTGTATGGGACCTTTCACACGGAACGACATTGTCACGACACGACGTTGTGATCGTGTTGTTCAGCAGTCGTTCTTTGCCATTATACACTACAGGACGACGTCGTGTCGTTCCGGGGAAGCAGTGGCCTACGTGAACAAATGAATGCTTGCGCTCCAGACGACTTTTAGTCGTATGTTAGTTTCCTTCAGTGGCTGAAAGAATTAAAAAATGGATCAAATTATTTATGTTGATTTACTGACAGCTCTGATCGTGGACTTTACTTCTTTGTAATAACTTTTCATGATCACTTTTTTCTGTATTCAACTGAAAAATGAAACAACCATGTAAATTTAAACAAATTACATAAATTAAACTGATATCCATAGAGAAATTTACTATATTAATTTTTTTAACATCACAGTGAACATTTCAATAGTTTGAATGCAACATCTAATTTTGTATTTTGTCGTTGTACGCGTAGAATGTCCCTGAGCCTCACATATATTATCGAAGGAAGCAACTGACATTCGAAAATAGATTTGTTTCTGGAAATTACCGCAGAATGCAATCAGTAACAGATATGATAAAAGAGCTGGAATGGGATTCTTTGGAAGAAAGGAGGAGGGTGAAGAGGGTCATGGGAGTGTACAAGTCGTATATTGGTCATGAGACATGGAAAGATATTGGTGTAAGAATTAAAAGTAATACATGGAAGGGAAAAGATGACCATGATCACAAGCTGCCACTCGATTTCAGGCACAAGGGTGTAGGGAGATTCTCTTTTTTGGGTAAGGGTGTTAGGGATAGGAATAAGTTACCAAGAGAAATAATGAATAATTTACCAAAAAGTTGAAAGAATTTAAAGCTAAAATTTGCAGAGGGCAAATGTAGGTGGGTGCAGGAAAGGGAGAAGATGAGCGTGTAGGGAAATTGCCACCGGGACGTGCACTCCATCGCAATTTAATTAAATACCTATTAAATAATTTTAAAAAGTTATTTCCATTTACCTTGAGCTCTTCAAAAAGAGTGTAAAAGATGCCAGCTTCCTCTCTCCCCTAATTGATCGAATGCATTCAGGGAAGTCGATTATCCTGCTTCTTTTTCCTACGTCGATGGATTAACAACAGCGCAACGATTTTCTCATTAGGCGTAGCAATACGCTGTGAATGATGCCGACAATAATAAAACCCTGCACACAAACTATGACACTTGCAACGATTGAAAATCGTTGCGTGTGAAACAAACCCTTTGTAGCTACGACAAATGTCGCACGACTTTTTATCGTACGATTAAAAAATCGCTGCGTGTGAAAGGAGCCTAAGTGCCTAACCTCGAACATCTCCGGTCCAGGGCCTTATTTAGGCTTTGTGGGACCCTTGGCTATACATGTGGTGCGGGGCCCCCCAGTCGGCAGTGAACCCTCTGACTGGGGTCATATTCAAAATTCGGCACAAAAGAAATTGTGGGTGATATTTCTTTTTTTTTTTTTTTTTTTTTTTTTTAAGCTCTACTACTTGTGGTGCGGGCCTCCCTCTTTATGGTGCGGGACCCCCTTTGTGGTGCGGGCCCCTTGGCTACAGCCTATGTAGCCTATGCTTAAACGCGGCCCTGCTCCGGTCGTTATTAGTTGGGCGGCGGAGGCGGGAAGCGTGACGACAGAGTGCAACAAACATCGCTACATCGTGACCAGGATAGGCATTTTATAGGCAAAAAATTAGGCCCATTTAAGTTAGGGGCCCGTAGAATTATTTTTTACATTTTACTGGTCCGCGGGTCGAAAAAGGTTGAGAAACGCTGAACTGAACATTTCACAAAAAATACACTTATCACACAGAATATAGTTGCATGTTTCTCAGACAGATGGCCACACAACAACAGAGCAAATGGTTCAGATCTAACAAATCCGCTTCTATCACAGGTATGAGACGCGTCCTCCCACCCTCATGATTACACACTGGACGCCTGCGATGCCGGTCTCTCGTGGTCCACCAAGCCGATACGAAAAATCACAAACTTAATTTTTTATACTGTATGACCAACGACCACGTTTTCCCTATAATGTTTCAGTTTTTGGTTTGCAATTAAATGAAAAGATCTGGTTAGCAAATTTAAACAATAATGAGGAGATGAACTATTCATTATCGCGCCAGGATTGGGCAAGTTAAAAAAAAAAATTGATATAGTAACAACAATCTAATTTATTGGTGTTAACCCTCTGTGACCGCTACGTGTATGAACCTGCGCCGTCTATTTTTTACACTCTGCAGCGGTTTTTAGCTCGAGCAGTTGGCTACCCTGCACTCAGCCTGCTGCGGTCTGTGAAGTTCGAGTACCGCAGGCTGCAGCTAAACCGCACGATTTCGCGGGGCTTCAGAGCAGCCAAGACTGCGCCGGTATTAAACTACAAAGTAGCGACGCCAGAATCTCTCAAATTGTATGCTGTTAATGCTGGTACAAAGCTGGAGCCGTACCTCAAAGTGAATACATCTAGCTCTGGTTTCCTCTTTGCGGTTTGTTTATTCCAGACATCTGTGCTTAGATGTCACGCGGCAGAAGTAGATGTGTTCTCCTTTTGTATCACGTTGTTCCACTGGCAGAAAGATGTAAAATAACAGGTAGTATTAGAGAAACCGAAAGATTTTTTTTTTTTTTTACTTATTGCTTTACGCCTTGTCGACGTCTATTAGATGCAGGATGGGACTGGGGACAAGGAACGGGAAGGAATTTGCCCATGGCCTTTTTGAAGGAAGCACCCCGGAATTCGCCTGGAGTGATTTGGGGAAACCATGGAGAACCCAAATCTGGATGTCCGAACGGGGATTCGAACCCGCGTCCTCCCGAATGCGAGGCCAGGACGTTAACCGTTCACCCACCACGCTCGGTAAAAACCGAAAGAAAAATTAACGTTAAATACGTTATGTAATTCCGTTTTTCGATTGATGAAACTGACTTGGACCAACTTTCTCCAAAATAAAAAAAAATCGTTGTAAATAACTATTTTGACTTTTTTCATTACCAGTCTTTCTACAAATAGCAGAATTTTCTTATTTGCAGAGTGAGTGTCCAAGTGTCCAGAAAAACATTGCGTTAAATTTATTAATATGTCACGAGTAAATTGCATGTTCATGCAATAAAGTATTTGAAAAATAAAGACAGTATACAAAATATCGTAATCCAAGTGTTTTTAGTTTTAGAATATCGCTTTTATGCCGGTGAGACCCGCCCTCATGGAGTTTCATTCCCTGTGTCGGGTGGACTTATTTTAATGGTCGAGCGAATGTGCTGCCATCTGTCTGTAAAACGCGTAACTAGTGTTCTGTGTGATATGCGTATTTTTTCTGAAACGTGTAGTTTATCAGGCGGAGAGTCCCAGTATTCGGCAAGGTGATTGCGAAAAAACGCAAAAAAAACTGCAAAACAGCAATCAGGACGGTCGAGTTCTGAACCTAGGTCCATTGTAATTCGCTGGCCCTGTTTGGTGGCTCTATAAACCGCGTAGTCATACTGCCGGATCGAATTTCGAGTATATTATTCCCACTAATTTCTACATACATACATCGATCTAGTCAACGAGCGTTTACATTTTCAAATAGCAAGGTGCACAACTCAGTGACATAGACTCCCTTCAAAGGAATTACGATAAGAGATGCTGCTTAACACCGAAGCTAATATTTACTTTAAAATATTGCGAGCGCGTTAAACCATCCAACCTGATCGTTGAACTATGCGGGGAGACCATTTCTTGCCCTACATGCGTTTGCTCTTCAATTTCCGAGCTGCACAAATTGGATCTCCTTTGTATAAATTACATCTGCAAGAGTCGAAACGTTTTTACGCAATTTTCTGGCTTCATGGCAGAATATTAAAAATTACGTTGAAAATGTTTTTATCATTCGATTTAATATTTAACACTGACTAGTATTCTTTTCCTGCTACTGCATTAGAGCTTAGAAAGAATTACCTTTTTGTTTTAAAATGTTTTTTTATTGTTTAGTTGTTGTAAGGGAGATATTATGCAGTGCCTCTTTCAATCCAATGAGTGAGTGTACCTATTGTCCGCTCTCAGCGAGTATAGTCTTATTTCTAACTTCATTCCCGAACGACGTCTGTGGCCTTTTTCAGTCCAACTAATCAGATCTTTTTTGAACTTTAAAATTAATCTTACTTTGTTAAGAACTTATTGCCTTAAGAAAATCTAAAATAAATCTTAGTAATGATCATGAAACTTTGTTGTCAGTGATCTGTTGTCTTTGAGATACACAGTTGGGAAAGAATTTAGTACGTATCTTCAACTGAAAGAAGGATGAATGTGCACTCGTGGCTTCCGCAACCGGAATAAATAATTTTCATACTTCCTGGATAGTGCCGCACACTAGTATTAATGCTATCTAATAGAAGCTAAGGGATCATCTATAAATTACATGAGGTGCTTTTCCAGATTTCCGGACTTCCCCCCCCCCCTCTCCCCTCTGGTGAGATCTGGTCCGCGACCCCCCCCCCCTAGAAATGACCCTCGCAAGTTTTAGAGACCTTTTCCCTTCCAAGGCCGACTACATCCCCACTTTTCGACAAAATACTACCCTAAAATCGACTTTCGCGTCATTTGTAGACCTTTTTCTGACCTCCCCCCCTCTCCCTTGGTAATATTTGGTGAGATTTCGCCAGACCCCCCTCCCCTCCCCCCCTATTTCACCTCACGTAATTAATGGACCCCCATAAGGACGGATATATTAATTACGAAGCTGGAATATATGAACATTTCCCAACAGCAGGTTATCGAGTACACATATTAACGACTTCCCCAGCATACAAAAATAATAGCTGCAGGATGGTAAAAGGACAGAGTAAAAAAAAGAGAGAAATAGAAAAATATATATCACTCAGAAACCTGTAAAATAACGGAGCCAGGCAATGGTAAGGAACGGAAGCAAATCGCATGATGCGACGAGGAATGTAGCAAAACACAAAGCAGTCACGACTGAAAATCATGCGCCGCACCGTACGAACGAATTATTTTTGCTTCCGGCTTTATAAGGATATTAGAGACGGTAAAAGGACTTGGGGTAAGGATTTTTTTTTTTTTTTTTTGCTTTACGCCTCGTTGACGGCTAAGGTCATTAGAGGCGGGGTGGGACTGGGGACAAGGAACGGGAAGGAATTCGGTCACGGCCTTTTTGAAGGAAACATCTCGGATCTCGGCATTCGCCTGGAGTGATTTAGGGAAACCATGGAAAACACAAATCTGGATGCCCGGATGGGGATTCGAACCCTCGTCCTCCCGAATGCTAGGCCATAACGTTAACCGTTCACCCACCACGCTCGCTTTGGGGCAAGGAACAGGAAAGAAGTCGCCTATGGTCTTTTGAAGGAACCATCCCGGCATTCGCCTGGAGTGATTTTGGGAAACCATGGAAAACCCAAATTTGGATGGCCGGACGGGGATTCCAGCCCACGTCCTCCCGAATGCGTGGCCAGAGTGTTACCACTCACCCACCAAGCACGGTCGTACGAACGAAGGGAGAGTTTCCAAATCAGTTGTTACAGAGAAACGACGCCGGTGACGGTCCGTGTTGGACGCCCGCGGGTGACTACTGGTGAGTCCGTACGTCAGCACAGCGAAAGTCGACCTGGCTCTCGCCCGGCGCCGGAATGTGACCCGCCAGCTCATCGCAGATGCTGGACGCGGCATCGCCGGCGAGTGGCCTCTACCGCCATTAAGAAGAGCACGCCGCACATACAGAGAACCAGTCGCACCACAAGTGGGCCGCAGATTTGTTTCCCGTCAGAGGCTTCCAAGCTCTGATCCTTATTTATTGTACTGCTCTTCCTCTGTTGCTGGTAACACGCAATTCTTTTCTTTTTTAAGCGAAAACTTCTATAGTCACATTAGACGATGTTTAGATGGGTGTACATCTATGAGTTCGCGACTTCCGTCACCGACATAATATGATGTGTTGCACTTACGTTATGCGCGTTGCACATAGTGTTGTAAAAAAAAACGTTTTTTTTCTGACTTGGAAACAAAAC
The DNA here is from genome assembly GCA_031002005.1 of Vandiemenella viatica. Lineage (NCBI taxonomy): Eukaryota > Metazoa > Arthropoda > Insecta > Orthoptera > Morabidae > Vandiemenella > Vandiemenella viatica. The sequence goes on from CM061919.1 coordinate 125,428,062, forward strand.
ACGAAAAAAAAGCCATTTTTTCTGGGACACGTTTTTTTTTCTTAAATACTAAATCTCAAATCTTAATATGACTGTTTTAGAGTTTATACTAAGTACTTATCTTAATTTTTAAATCTACTATATTTTTCTGGTTCAATAGAAAAGAAAATTACGGAAACATTGGCAACATTGACTGAAGTTTTCTTTTACGAACGGGGACTTCCCGAAGAGGCTAGGTTGCGCGAAAAAGAATCCCCGTTCCCCATTGTTTGGATTGATACTCGCTATTTGAAGTAGTGCTGCCAGACCCTGCGAATTTATCTGTAGACTTATGGATCTTTCAAAAATTATAGTAATTTTAACTATGGCTTTTGGCCTCTTTTTTAGTTACTTATTGTGCTTTACTTATTTTTATATACTTGTTAAACTCTCAGCGTATAGTGATACTGTGTCATTAAATTGTCAGTAATTACAAATTGTTTCCTTGCAACCATTGGCATAAACCAACGATTGAAAAGAAATAAAGCTCATATTTTGTATATTAATAGATTTAAATTCAAACTTAAAAGACCATAATACAGAATTGCAATCTCAAAATCTTTTGCGCACAATACAAGAACAATCATTAAAAGAAAATGTAATTATTTCTGAAGTTATGGATCTAGAGGAGACAGAAGAAGAAACAGAAAATTCTGACACTAACCGAACTAGTGTTGGTAGTGCTGATACTAGTGAATGTGGTACTGACATAGAGGATGAATAAAATTATGTTACCTATATAGATACATTTATGAATCATTATGTAAGACATTATATGATTCAGTAAGATTTAAAACACACATGTAAAATTTAAGTTCCCTAAATAAAACTATAATTTATCAAATATACCGTTTTCTGAAAAAAAACAAGGATGCTAGGTTTTTTTCATGTTTTTGTTTCACAAAGCTGAAAAAAAAACATTTTGTTTTTTCAGTTTGCAACACTAGTTGCACACTTTTTGGATGGTTAAAATCTTGTGAGTTCGCGTCACCAACATGTTGTAATATCAGTATACCTGTAGTTATAAATATGACTTTTTGCGCTTGGACAGCAGTGAAAGTATGTATTACACTTGTATCTAACATCTAACCCGTCTCACCTTAATTTATGTCAACGTTGTTGATACAAACCCCCAGTTTAATCCGATTTTGATAGTACTTAACACACGTATACTTCAAAACGGGGAGATCTGATAGCTCAGAAGTTAAGGCTGTTAATTCAAAACGTTTCTCTCTGCGGTCGCGAGTTCAAACCCCGTGGTGAGCAGGAACTTTTAGGAGTTGTATTTGATTATATGAGCTACGCCGGGACGTCCTGTGATTCTGATTCCGCGCTAAACTGTAAGCCCCTCCGAGGAAGGGAATTGGCCTTCCTATCTCTGACACCACCAACCTTCTGGTTGTAAAGTAGGTTAGACTTTAAGTTTTTGAAGTGAAAACATCTTTATGCACGTTTCTGGATGGGTAACATCTTATGAGATCGCATCATCTATATGCTAATGTAAACAACATATCTGTAGCCGTCTGGTGGCCCAGCGGTTAAACTGTCTTACTAGGGAGCAAAAGGTCCCCGTGCCGGCGGGGATTTTCATAGACCCTTAACCCGACTTTCGCCTCTGGCACAGCTTGCTGTGTAATGTGTCGTATGCCAGAAGGCTTCCGTGGTTCGGATTCTATGTTAAACTTTAGGTCCCCTGTACCTGGTAGCACTGCCGGGTTAGATTAAAGTGGCTAAGACAGGAGCGGCATGCGCAGTCAATAGAAATGCTATTGCCAGTTCATTGTGACTACACGGAATGAGTATTTGGTATATCTGTAGCCATAAATGTGACGTGTTGTGCGTATGAGATTCATAGTTTTATGTTTTCACTTGTGTCGGCAGTCCACATTCACTGCCAACCACTGGATTCCATTAATCACTCCAGACGAATGCTTCCTTTAAAAGGCCATGGTTGAATTCCTTCCCATTCCTAGCCCCGGTCCTTTCACGCCTCTAATGATAACAACGTCGATGAGGCATACAGTCAAAAAATAATAATAATAACAATAATAATAAAGGTTAACACGGAGATGTGCGGTGACGTAGTTTTGTGATTGACGCTTGAAATAGTTGAGCCACGAACTCCGCAACGTTCATAAAAGAAAAATTGGTTTTTACACGCGTTCCTAGTTATGAAAATAATTTAATTCACTTGTGAAATCAACCCCCTTTTTTTGTTGGTGAAAGATAAGGCAAAAATAAATCAATGTGGCAGTATTATATGCAAATAGACTTTACTAATGAAAAAAAAAAGAATTTGGCATAAAAAATACATATATTTAAATTAGTTTATGACAAAATATTAAAGTATAAATAATTATAAATTTATTTTGTTGCATACGCTTCCGCAAAACATCCGCATCCGCAAAGATGACTTCCGTTACATCCCTAATTCGAACCCGCGTACTCCCGAATGCGAGGCCAGAACGTTAACCGTTCACCCACCACTCTCGGTGACAAGGAGGATTGGTGGTATGGAACGAATAGCAATTCGGGCAGGGCATGGCCTTTTAAAGGACATGTCCTGCCTTTGGTCTGGAGTGATTGCGGGAAACTATGGAAAACAGAAATCTGGAGTTCTGGACTGTTGCAAGTGGGATCAAACCACATTCTTTGGAAGGCCGCAACGTTAGTCGCTCTACCATCAGGCTCAATGGAAATCTTAATACAAAACGAAGCACCTATGAAGTTAATACATAAAATATTATATTATATAAACACTGCAAGAGAAGTCTTTCTCAGTAATGCGAAAACAAAGATTTTGAGAAGAAACAGTTCCGAGGGAAATACAAAGCAGCATTCTCGAAGGTAAAAAACACGTTTTCACATAAATTTGCGTTAAAAATTCCAAAGTTATTTGCCATTATTTGCATCTGAACTGTAAGAAGTTTTAACTAAAGCACCATTTCAGCTAAAAAGTGCGTAACTGTCTGTTTGGTGGGATGAGGAGAAGCAAAAAGGGATGAGACAAGATTGTTTCACTCACCGTTCCCGCATTCTTTTACTCTTGTCGTCTCCCCGCACTTGTTTGGCAACCAGACGAGGAAGCAAATTTAATTATAAAGCCGATCTTCAAGATTGGAGGCGTTTGATTAAATAAAATAGTTTAGAAATTCTTTACTTGCGGCCGATCAAGTTCCCCATTACTGGCAATCTTCTTTTTTCTACACGTAAAGGTCGTCTGAACGCAATGCAACAGCTTTTATCGATAAGGAAAAAAATATCACCATCCTTCGGAAAAAAAACTAAAAATACCTGGATACTTCATCATCCGGAATTTTAAAGGAAACGACTTTTTCCCGTGGGATTTCCTTCAAATAGAAAACAGCTCAATACAGATTGGAGTGTTCCAAAACGAAAACTGAGAGGTATGGTGGCCAAATGATTAAGGAATTTAACTGGAGAGCGAAAAGACCCCGGTTCGAATCCCAGCCTCGAATGGGATTTTCAAAGGCCCTTAACCTGATCGTCACCTCTCGCACAGTTTGCTTTGTGTATGATAAGTACACCGGAAGTAGGTGCGCAGGCTTCCGCGGACGTTGTCGATGTTATCTTGGTTGTCCGGGATGAACCACGTCAATTTATCAAAACCTAACCCTCTGAAGAAGGCCACAAAATGATGGCCGAAACGTTAGGTTTTGATAAATTGACGCGGTTCATCCTGGACAACCAAGATAACAAGAACACCAGAACTCTTCCGTGGTTCACTTTGTGCATTAAACTGTAGGTCCTTTAATCCTGGGAGGATTACCGAGATAGGCGGATTGCACAGCTGGCAATAAACTCTGCCAATCAAGTCGTAAAGACCAGACTAAATCATTATTAACATGAAACTTTTTCAGGATTTTTAAAACATCATACGAAAATGTCTGCACTTTTAAGATTGTGTAAACGCAATAACTACGTTTACTTCCCGAAAATTGGAAAAAGGTATCCCATGTAAATTGACGAGGAACAACAACGTTGTGATAACCACATTGCTATTATCGTAAGGATCTAAAATTCCTACACCCATCTGTCTCTTTCTACCTCCTCAGGTTCATTATATGGAAAAGGCATAAAGATGTACAAGCCATAGCTTAATAGTGTCGCTGCAGTATACGCTTTTCACTCTGTATGATCGTATTTTCCGCCTTTGTTTTATCAAAATGTCTACTTCAATCTATTCTACGATACCACATACTATCAATAACTCTACGGGTACGCTGTTGTGTATGAATCCGCAATTAATTTTTTTTTCTGGATTTACGCCTTATCGACGTCAAAGTAATTAGAGGCGGGAAAACCACAGGGGGGAAATCAACGGGAAGTAATTCAGCCATAACTTTTTAAAGGAACCATCCCTGCATTCGCCTGTAGTAATTTGAACCCGTGTCCTTCCGAATTCGAGGCCAGAGAGTCCACAATTAATATGATTTGAAAACCTACTATTACGTCCAACTCAAAGAATGTGTAAACTAAAATTTGAACTGAAGTATAGGCTACTCTCAATAAATAAATAAATCTTTTTTTTTCCAGTACCGTACCGGTAGTTCTGTTCTGGTTAAGAGAGGTGATTGTTTCCTATTTTAAAATTAAACAAACAATTTGCCCGCCAGAAATATTAAATCCTTAAAACGTTTTTTTATTGTCTTGATAATTTCTTAATGTTATAACTAAGGTGGTAAGTTCAGAATTTGACGCATTTTTTCGGAATAAATAATGATGATTCATTTAAGAAAGGTTATTTTAGTTATAACAATAATAGGAAACAAAACCAATTTATGGAAAACAATTGTTACAAAGAGGCATAAGTAAATTAAATTAGATCTAAACTCTAGTGATGGTTACATGTCTTAAATAAGTAACTTGTTTCAAAATTTGTGGTAAGTATCCCAGGAAAACATCTCGTTTCTTAGGGCTTCAGAAGAACGTTAAACACTCTAAAATCTCTGGTACAACTGCTATGGTTCTGCTACACAATCGTGGACGAAGAATTTTATAACATTGTGAAAGCAACTGCTATACAGTGAGAGGAAAATGAAGTTTTATAGCTGTTCTTAATACCACGAGCGAAAATTTTCAGCAACGAGAAGAAACGCCAGCTTCACTGTAATGCCACGCACTCGTACAGAAACAGCTTTCCGCGCAGCAATAAAAGGCGGGACCACTTTGTACCAGCGCGTCCACATTCCGTCGTGTGTCGCCTCGCCACACAGCGGAATCCAACGACCTTGATGGCTGCACGCAAAGTATTCGACAGCGAAAAAAAAATCCTGTGTTGCACAGTGTTTTTCCCATTACAGGAATACACATGATTTGTACCATCCATATACGTCTTCCGTCTTGCGTGCATACTGTATACGATATTCATCCCTTGTAACTGCACACAAGTGCGGTTGGCTAGCGGGAATTTTTGCTACAGAATCAAAATAAACCAGCCGCCCATACCGTATGAAAAAAGACAATGAGCGTATAATTTCACGCATTCAGATCCTGCATTATTTTTTTTATCTGCTACTGGCATTCACAAAAATCCATAAAATCTATCTTTTCCCATTTTCATCAAAAACTAGAAATAAGGAAGTATTGTAACGATACCCGGATAAGGCTGTAACGATATATCAGTCAACTGATAATATCGGTCCAAAAATATCGATATTTATATAGATACGATAATTTCGATATGATGCAGTGAAATATCGAAAAATACAAATCCCTTAGCGCTAAAAAAAAACCAAAAAACCAAAAAACAAAAAAAAAACAAAAAAAACCTGGAAATAAATGTCTGGGTAAAAGACCAAATTTGACTATGCTTAACTCTGATTTAGCTCAATAACGTCCTTTGCTACTCTGTGGTTCCACTCCGTTTCGTGCACATTATTCGTTGCCCATTCACTTACGTTCACCGTTTTATTACTCGTATTTTATACGTGCGTGACGTTTGTGTTCGTTAGTTCTTGTATCTCTATGCGACGTATTACAATATTCTAACCGAGCGGGGCGGTGTAACGGTTAGCGTTCTCGCCTCACATTCAGGAGGACGGCGGTTCGAATCCCCGTCCGGGCATCCAGATTTGGGTTTTCCATGGTTTCCCCAAATCACTCCAGGCAAATGCCGGGATGCTTCCTTCAAAAAGGCCATGGCCGATTTCCTTCCCATTCCTTGCCCCTATCCTTGCCCCCCATCCTTTCCCGTCTCTAAAGACCTCGATGTTAAAAAGTGACGTAAAGCAGTTACAAAAAACAAAAAAACAAAAAAAACAAAAACAAAATATTCTAAAGGGGGTAAAAAATATAACCACCCTACCGATACAACTGCTTATTTCATTAGTGTTGATGATAGACCTTTTGAGCAGTTGAAGGCAAAGGTTTTAAGTTTTAATGAACCACTTAGCACCATTATACAAAGTCCCTTATCGTGGAACTATCAACATAAAAACTGATGAAAAATATGAAAAAATTCAGAAAGTTGTGAAGGAGGAGTTGAAAAGTGTGAAGCATTTTTTATTGTTAGGTATAGAGTAACACCAACTATTTGGAGATTACGGTACTTTTTTGCTGAAAAATTAAATTTAAATCAATCACGATTGGTATACTAGTTGGATTAACATATGTTCAAAATTGCAATTAATCATTTACTCAAAGTAGCCTCGTCAGTACGTTCTGAACGCCTTTTCTCACAGACAGGAACCACTGTCACTCAAACTAGGAATGGACTTCATGGGAAAAGGTTAAGCAAACTACGTTTTCAGGATCTTTTGACGCTTAACATTTGCAGACCTACTTGTTTTCAATAAACTACTTCAAATTTTTTACTTGATTTTGATTTACATACTTATTTCTAATTTCTAATAATATATACAAATATCGGAAAACATTGATTTTTTTGCGTCCGATATTACTTGTTATCGATACTCGTATCTGCCTGGCATCGATATAAATATATTTATTAATACTGATATTAGCTTGCAACCCTATACAAGAACCTATTTTAAGACCAACCACTCCTTGCTGCCCACTCAGTCTACTTTCTTAAACGGAGCTTTACGGCTCCTCAACTAGGAGGTCATTGTAGTCAGAAAGACGATTGTGGGCTGGGAATGGAAAGATTTTTTTTTTACCGGCTTAACGTCTCTTAACAGCGAGGTCTTTAGAAACGGGAAAGGACGGGGGGCAAGGAATGGGAAGGAATTCGGCCATGGCCTTTTGAAGGAAGCATCCTGGCATTTGCATGGAGTAATTTGAGAAACCATGGAAAACCCAAATCTGGATGCCCGGACTGGCATTCGAACCGCCGTCCTCCCGAATGCGAGGCGAGAACGCTAACTGTTACACCACCACTCTCGGTAAATGGAAAGAAAATGGGCCATGAAGTTGTAAGGGTATTGCCTCATAAATGACGGAAGAAACGCCTGGTATGACTGTGTATGTTTTATCAGTAGGAGGATAAAATGTGTATGGTTATTTAATAGGTAATTGTATTAAAGGTATTGTCCCTATCGCCAAAGAGCATTGAAGGACGATGGTGGGTCATTAGCAAAGAATAAAGAGTGAAGCGATAAAAAGAAAAAACAAAGGAACAAATAACTTGAGTGTTGGGTTTTACGAACAATGAATACGTTATCTAAAATGAATTTAATGTGTATCAATCTTGTAAATAAAATTGTGATTAAGAGAATTGGTCGAGACTGAGCGCGGTAGTAAATAAGGAATACAGTGGATAAGTGTATTTCTTTGCTGTTTGACGTCAATAATCCTTAAAAATAAGGTAAGTCTACATTCTTCGCCCAAGATGCACTAAATGGATGCATAATGTTCTCGGGATGATAAAAAAAAAATACGCAATACCGATGTAATACAAATATATTTCCCCTCTAAAAATTAAAGTGAAAGATAAAAAGCAGCGAGGTACGGTTCAAACACCCAGAATTCCTATAACCTTTATAATATAAACACCCTACTAGATTCGAGTGAAGTGATTATGGAAAACTAAAGTTGGATGTCGCGACCTAGAAATCTAAATCAGGACCTGAAAAATATCAGGCTCGTTACTGGTAAACAAGCGCCAAGAGAGGTTAGGAATCCTTATTACGTGGTACAGTGGACCATCTACACGCTGGATACGCAACCTCCAATGTAACATCACAAAAAAAGACAGGATCGTTAACTTCCACTATTTGAAATATAAGCAGGGGCAATGTTAAACCACATTCACACGACTTCGTGCGACGAACTATATTTTCTGCGTAATAACTAAAGTCTCAGAGCAAGACAAATATTCTTGTAAGTGTTTAAAATCAATTGAATTGCTGAGATCAGAAAGGGCAGGAGTCAACTTTTTTAGATTTTGCAGGAGGGACAAAAAAATTAGTGTATTTCTTCCTTGGAAAAGGAACAATTCGAAACTATAAATGTAATTTTTTTTAAATCTATGAATTTATGCAAATTTAAAAATTTTGGACTCGTGCTCTTTTGGCACTCATCAGTTGTAATCACTGAAACATCCGGTCTAAAATAATATTAATATGTTTATTGGGTATAATAAATATAATTCTACATAATTTCTCATAATTTGATGTTATAATAATTATTATGACATACAATTACAAAAAAAATATTAAGTTTTAAAAAATAAAAATATCAGAAATTGAAAAAAAAGGTTTAATAAAACGCAGAGATATCAAAAGGGAGATTATTTCAAAACTGAAACTCCTCATTCCAAATAGAAAAAAAATCTCGTTTAGTTCCCTTCATCGTCAGAGCTAATATCGTGGTCCTGAGTTTTTGTTGGCCACTACAACAAGTTGTTGCAGTATGCCAGGGATTCTAGTTCTTCAATGAAGGGCAGAGTTTGCCTTACATTGACCATCTTGCTGTACTATATCAGGATTTTTCCGGTGAAGGCTTTCATTACAGACAAAATAAAATTACATTTATAGTTTCGAATTGTCCATTGTGCGCAACTCTTTCAACAAAAGTTGATTTTTTTATGTATTCAACACCCTTTTGAAGAGCCCTTAGTGTCGAGTAGTGGAAACCAATATATGATTGTGGATGAAAAGTCATTTTCTGCTCCTTGGCGTTTTCTTTCCATACGATTCTGTTGACATCTAAAACTTCATCTGTTTCCGAGGACTCCGCTCAGAATGCACTGCTCGTCAAAAAAATGATATCCTTCTATTTATCTAGAATATAAATCATACCAAATTTATTTTTCCTTTGATTATGCCAAAATTGCGATCATTGGGGAGGTAAGAGTGGGCCTGTATGGGGTAATATTTGGAGAACATGCTCTTTCTTTACTCATTCGAGTTTTCTACGCTTAGTACAGACTCTTTCTAGATTGAATACTAACGCCCTTTCTGCGCCCAAGGCCGTGTTTCTTCCCATACAATCGGGTTTCACAAAAGAGAGAGAGAGAGAGAGAGAGAGAAATGGCGACTCACGTTCTTTCTGACCTCAGCGATTCAGTTATTATGTAGGTTTTGATTAGAAATAAATTAGAAACGAACGCTGTACGTGAGTTTTTCCAATGAAAAAAGCTGTTAAGAGTTGATTGACTCAAAACGTATAAAGTGTTGCATTGCACAGCACAGGAACAAGGAAAATACATGTCTGAATATCCTAATTGGAATTCAATAAAGATGTAGCTTTTGAGCATACAGCTTTGCTAATTCCCTTGCGACATAAGTGTGATTGTCGCACGTAGATCGAGAGATAAATAATGCAGAAAAACTTGTCCACCAAGTGAACAATGTACAGTTACCTCCTACGACGTGGCCGGTAAGCAACTCACTGCCCGTTAGCTCTCAATGGGAAATTAACTTTTTCTTCATGACTCATGCCACACCGGTGACTTGTTTCTACTAGGTAGGGATGACCGAAAAACTACATAACCGTTAAGTTCGGAACACGATCGGGAAGTATCGGTGACTGAAAGTAACAGCGGTCGAAGGAATCGTGATTAAATAGCAGAGTGTTTGCGGGAGAACGTGTCTTACGGTAAGAAATCGCCGAGTACGGAACGACGTGGAACCAGTCCGCAAGCGATTTGTCAACTCATTCCTTCGGTTTTACTGAGGTATAGCGAAAAATGTCAGGTCTATAATAGGAAGAGAAGCCATTCAGCAGAAGGTATATTGACAAAAGCTACGATATCGGTTTGATTTTATATGAATATATTGGCCCAATTACGGTAGAGAGTATATTTCTAAAAGTAGTGTTTTCAGAGCGATACCGTAATTTATGTTACCGGTTATTGGAAATGATAGCTGGAATTTAAGTTATAATTTGAGTTTACTGCCTGTTAAAGAAATAAAAGCTGGTTTCACTAGTGCTGCATGATGAGCAGGAAAAAATACTCAACTGTTTCAGTCATTTGAAAAGCAGGATACACAATCCTTCGCGTAACTAACTATAACGCAACACTATTAAATTTCTTACAAGAGAAAACACGAAACAAACAAAACAAAAAACTGAGTTTGATGTGGTCATAAGCGTCTCTATATAGGGAAATGCTTTTAAAGATCGTGGAGAACTTGAATGAAATGCATACGCTATATTTGAAAACGTCAATAGAAGAAAGAATTTTCTCTCTCGGGAAAAAGTATAAATTAGTGGAAAGATGAGATCAATTCATTGCAAAAGGGAGAGACTACAGTGCGAAACAAGAGTGTGAAATTTGGCAATTTTTTCGGGGGAAAAATATGTAATTCGAAATATCACCACGTCACTTCTGCCAGGAATTTTTTAACTTAATTTTCTCTCCGGACACACTTCATAAGTTGAAAAAGTTGCAAAATAAAGTTTTATTATGTTAGCGTTTAGTCTGACAGATTTTAACTATTTTGTAGGAGTGTTTCGATGCTTCTAACATTTCATCGCGACTGTGATTGCATCCCGATACGAGAGAAGCGGTTCAATGTGACAGAAGACATTTTTTTTGTTAGAAATTGACGTCTCGTGGACATTGAGGTCATTCTCAAATGGACTTTTGAAGGAACCGTCCCAGCATCCGCAAGGACCGATTTAGGGAAATCACGGAAAACTGGGATCGAAATCACGTAGTCTCGAATGAGACGCCCGAAGATTACTCGTCACCCACCAGGCTCAGATATGGTAATACACTGGTACTATTGTCTAAACGTTATATTCTCAGCTTTATTTTGCAAATTTAAGTGTCTATGATACGAATCACACCAAAGTATGAGTTCGGCCCAGGACTTATATCAATGGCACATTCCGGAAGACAGCCTTCCATTCCACATCGTTCAACTACCTGTGCCAGACACAAAGGTGCACATCATACGTCTTGATACCGGGTATGGCAAGAGCCGATTTTAAATGACATGTTCTGTGGTGCTGTTAACAGTTTCGATTCGCCGCGTTGTCCGCCTCTAATGCGCTCACCTAATCCACCAACTCACTAATCGCACCGAGTAAAGGGATTATAAGCGCAATTCCAACTACGGAACTTCCTAATATAGCACGGATCAATGACGGTTTTAACAACCATCACACCGAATTTTACAGACGTTTCGCTTTAAGGAATTATCCTCATCGTTAGTGTGATTAGAACCCTGGTCTTACAGTCGCACCAAGTATTGAATTCGAGCATCTGCAGATGTCCGAATGACGTAATAGATTGCCGAAGTGTGTAATGCACATGGTTTTAATCTGTGATCTTGGACACTACTGCTATTGGTGCCAGCAGGCGAATCTATTTCTGCTACGGCCGGCCCCGACTCTGCAGCAGAGGAAAGCTTAGGATGCATACAGATTGAGGCTCCCATCAGCACAAGCCAAAAAAAAGTCACATAAATAAACAAAAGTACATTTGCTAATTATCATTGCTGATTACCGTTATCCTAAAGAATGCTAGTATCTCACTTAAGTTACTGGAATCGGACCTTCAGAACCGGAAAAAAATACCGGAAACGGTTTATACAAACGAAAGTTTTTTTTTCAGTCGGGCAGTGATGAGTTACCATTACAGGCGAAAAAAGGAAATCTACCAAAATCTTCAATAAAAAGTCATTCAACACAAATTGGAAACAAAATGCATAAATCACTATATTCTTAAGCACAGATTCAGAACGATCGGAGTTCAAATAACGGCTGAGATAGCCAGATTTTCGATACGCCTTTCGACGTCGAGGTCATTAGACCATTAGATGTGGGAAAGGAATGCAGAGAAGAAACGAGAAGGAACTCGGCTATGAACTTTTGAAGGAGCCATCCAGCATTCATCTGCAAGAAAACTGAAGTCTCAATGGCTGAACAGGGATTAAAACCTGCTTCTTCCGGAATGCGAGGCCCGAACGTAACCGCTTAGCCACCGCGATCGGTTTCCCATATATATTTTCGGATTTCAACCCATTAAACTATTTATAGTTTCCTTATTTTCCAAGACGAGAGAAATAGAGAGGTCTTTTTGTTTTTGTTTTACGACTCGTTTACTACGAAATCATTGCAGACGGCAGAGGACAGGGGCAGGAAGGAATTCACCCATGGTCTTTTGAAAGAACCATTGGCATTCGCCATGACTAATGTCATTGAGTAACCCGGGCATCAGGAGACTAGCTTTTTTTCTTTTTTTTAACTTCTTATATTGTGTAGAATGTAAAGTCAACAGTTCGCATTAAAATTAGTATTTGAAACGACTTTCAATTAAGCCCAGGGACAGACATTGAAAGAAAGAGTGGTGCACTTGTAAAATACATGCTTTTCCCATAGGCAGTTATATATAGCTAACTCACGGGTTTCCGATCCCCAAAGACCATATATCCTGGAAAACGACAGCAAAACCAAAAACGCCGTGTTACAAAGTGCATTGACATAATATGTCTCCAGAAAGTGACATAATTTTAAACTACAAACAAAATTCTGCAGGAGGAAATTTGGTAGACAGTCTCCCACAGTGAACCACTGCTAACTTAATTTGTTAATATTTTTAAACATGTAGCAAATTGGTTCTCTGTATGAAACAGCTGCAATGGTAGAGTCGTGTGGTGATGGCTTCCTCAATCGTAATATCCCAACTCCGTGCTTTTTGGGAAACCCTTTTACGTAGCTTACAGCTTACTATACCCAAATAAAATTCGACGTCCACGTGCACGGGTAACAGCTAGTAATATATATAGCAAGAAACAAAGTAACTTACTACAGAGATAGTGGTTAAAGTCTCGATTTTATTTATCACTGACGCGTCCTTTCTCTAATTTATCTGTTTACTAGTGTAAGGCCGTGACCGTTTTTTGCGTATCGTCACGGGTCTAGAATAGTTCCAGTTTTTAAGATGAAAGATTATGACAGGTTGATTTCATCTGGCCAAATATAAGCTTGGCCTGTGTTTCACCCTTAGGATGAATAAAATCTCTTGAGCTTGAAGAACTGAGAAGCATTAATCGAGGTAGGTATTAAACACGGACAGGAACGATCGCGCTATCGTGTAACTGTTTCAAAGGTCATACACTCGAACTTGCTTAAGTATGAACCTGACTTGTATTGACCCTTAAAGTTCACTCTGCAAAATTAAAAAAAAAAATCCTGTTTGCTTCGAAAGCATCACGTTGTTTATTATTGAGACTGGGTAAACACTCATAATGTAAACATTGGTCGTAGTATCTGTGACGGCCACAGAACTTAAAACACATTCCATATTATGAAAGAGTTGAGCAACTCTGCAGAAATAAGTTGCCAGGATAGTCGATTCAGTGACACATTTGGTCTGATGTCCACTTAAAATAACCTAATAACTCACATACAGCGAACATGAATAAAGACCAATAAAGAAAGTGGTCAGTAAAATGCCTAAAAAGAAAATAAATCATAATGCATAAATTTTGATCAAGCAACAACATTAGTGAAAGTTGTAATTAAACTGAAATTTATTTTAAGCCGAAATGACAATTGGCATTCGTGGTTACAGCAGAGACCATGAGTCATTTATTTTTTATTTTTTTAAGTTTTTAAGTTGTTTTAACTAGTAACATGTTACTGAAAAGCAGATACACGTTTTTTCCAACGGCAAAATTTAATTAAAATTTGTTTAACTATGAAACGCTATAAAAAAGCAAACTGAATGAATGTATTATGCCAATTAATTTGGTAGCAGTTGTTTAGTTAATAAATTGTAGATATAACCACGAATTCCTTGTAATGGTATCTCTGGTCGCTGTTTTGTGAGCGAAGGCTGACACGTGACACCGTTCTCCAGCCAATAGCTATCGAGGTGAGTGGGCCTTACGAAATTTATATAGTAGATTTTAAATCGTGTCGTAATAAGAACAAAAGGTTGGACATCGATAAAAAGTTCTCATCCTTCGGTATGTCATTTTTTTTTTTTTTTTTTTTTTTTGCCTCACCTACGTGGAGTTCATTAGAGGCGGGAAAGTAGTGGGGAGAAGAAACGGGAAGAAATACGGTCACGGCCTTCTGAAGGAACCATTGCGCCATTCACCTGAAGTGATTTGGGGAAACCATGGGAAACCCAAATCCGGACGGCCGGACGAGGATTCGAACCCGCGTCCTCCAAATTGCGAGGTCAGAGTGTTAACGCTGTGTGTCTTCAACTTTATAAGAAACTTTGCTGTCTGCATGCGAAACAAAACCAGTTGCTGTACCGGGACGGAAGAACACTCCGCGAACAATGACTGTGGTGCATGTTGTTCGGAAATCGGAACCACTTGTTCCGGTGGGCGCACTCCCTTAACCCGCGTGTGTCAGGAGGCGCCGACCTGGTTTCCAAGGTCAGCCCAGCTCGGACCTACATTCTCCTCGGACACCGTCCGGCTTTCTAACGAGGCGACCATCCAACCTGCCGGCCGGCTTTCCTTTCTTCTTTTTTATAACATCGCCTCGGCCAATATTTCAACCCGAGCACTTCCAGTACGCCGTAAAGGTCCCCCACAAATAGTCCAATAACACTCAAATACGTCGACTTCCAACGGAATTTGAGGACTCCGAGGTAAAACACGTTCTCTTTATAAACCAAGCTGAAGAGAAAGTATGGATGGTAGGACGAGGATTTAAAACACACGTCCTCCAGAATTCGAGGCCAGAACGTTACTGCTCACCCACCAGAGCCGATATGATTATTCAGTTTTTACAAATTATCCCACCGTTCCGTTATAGATTCCACAACCATCTAGATTTATATTTAAGTACTAAATGTTTCTCGTTATATCCTTCAATTAATGCCTTTGGTTGACACGATAAATTTCTACGACTGGTGATAAGAGTTTCAAGTCGCTGCATCTTCCGCCTGTTTCATGACTGAGCCAAAAAAATTTCCTGGGAAAGCATATCTTTATATATAGATAAATGTATGTTTGTTTGTTGGTTTGTTTGTTTGTTAGTTTGTTTGTTTGTTCTTCATACAAATCCACAGTTTTCATCCGATCTCGATGAAACTTTGCACACTTATCCTTTGAAACAAGGAAAAAATACTGTCTACATTTGGTTGAAAAATTATCTGTATAAATAACACATGTTGTCTCATAACTTCGAAATACGGCGATAGACAGACAAGTTGGATATGGACGTCTCCGTACCGTGTTTCCGTGAAGTGGGCTGGCAGCTCAGTGGCTAAAGCGCATGCTTACGAACGTCGTGATCTCCGGTTCAAATCTACGTGGAGGCTAAGATTTTTAAAAAATGTTTTCATCGTAAGAGTCAGGCCTGGGCTGTAGGTTATTCGGATTGAATGTTAAACTGTAGATATTAAAAAATTACAGGTGCAATGCGTGGCAAATCGTAGGTAGTCTAACAATGTTGTAGGTGTACACTGTTTTTCGTTATATTGATCCCTCAGGTGTTGTTCGCAGTCAGTGTGTGAGTGTGAACCACAGTAATATTATTATAAATACGGAAGTAAGTCTCTGTCTTTTTGTTACGTTTTGACGACTAAATGACTATATCGTTGTGATGGAATTTTATAAGGAAATCTGTATCAAGGGCACAGGATATTTTTTTCCAGTATGATTAACAGTTGTAGTCACGAAATTTTGAGACCTTATCGAATGGTGACAAAAATATGTTGGAAATTGATTCTCTTCAAGAGACAGGTTCGACGGTACAATGATATAGTGATAGCTTTCCTGTCATATTATTCCTACTCAATATTGTTTGGGACCAATCCTTCGTTAGCAACTTTCTATATTTAATTCTGGCAAAAAAAAATTCTTAATGCACGCGTACGAAGTAGCGGGTACGGGCTATTTATCAATAAGAGAGAAAGCTATAGTAATTCCGCTATTCAGTAGCATCAAAAGATATGGCGCTGACATGTAAAAAAAAAAAAAAAAAAACACAGAAGCAATAGATGCCCACGACAACTAAGGAGTTATAGTTCCACAATTATGCTTCAGTTGGTGGATTAACACTGCCGGTGATGACGGGAGTGATAAACACGGACAATGCTCCCTTTAGAAGTATGTCAGCCTTGTTGACGAAATTTTATTCATTACGCCTTTCGCCCAGGTAACAGGACAGCCCCTTGTCAAAGAAAGCAATTTACTGAAACAAAGGGCTATCAAATGCACAGTTGTAGCAGTTTTCTCTTTTTCATTTCAGTGCAAATCGGTTTCTTTGTACATTTAGAGACATCCCGAGGTAAATGGGGACAGATTCAACTGCCTGCTTAGGCACAACATCGAAACTGGATACGTTTACGACAAAACTGTTTTCTTGCAAGCAATATAAATACGAACCCTTCTTGATATAATTATCTACTGTTTTCAGTTTTATAGCTACTAAAAACAGATAACGCTGAGCTGAGAAACCTGAAGCAATTGCAGCGGTTTTGCTGTGTTAAAGGAAATGATTACAAGCAGTTTCTGTATAGCTGCACGCTTCATAGAGAGGAGCTCAAATACAAAGGAGAGCACTACAGACTTCGCTCGTCTCTGACGTCTACTGTAATCTCAAAATCCCTAATAGAATGGCTGTTACCACAACAGTTTGGCCTCAAGCCTCGTGGATTAAATATAACAGTTATATATAAACAATATAGAATTCTTCACGTGTCAACAGTTCTGTCAGGGGAAAATTAATGCTGCGATTAAAATTTTGTAAAACAATACACTTTTAAAAAATATATTCTATTAACACTGAAATATAAAGAGTGAACAAAACTAAGAGTTAGTTACGAAAAAAAAATAGAAAAATATTGAAAATTCCATGCTTGTTTCTAGCAACCACACAGTATAGTGGCTGGGAATTAGTGAAACGTTAACAACGTTATCGAAACAGTCACGTATTACAATTCGAAAACTGTTTCTAATTCAACCACAGTACACCTGTAAACGGAAAGCTATTTTACAGAGACAATTAGCGATTTTTAAATCGAAGTAAAGCCTCCACACTAGATAAATTCTTAATTTTATGGTCAGCTTTATTCACAGTTTTAATGGTTTCACACAATCTGAGAGTAGGATAAAGAGTTTACTTTTAAAACGTTCAAAATGCCGATTTAGACTGCCAACCCACTGACCGAAGAACTCGTGCAGTTTGTCGTTCCGTTTGTTTCTCTGCAACAGTATTGAGATTGTATAAAATGGTCATAGTGGCCATGAAACCTAATTTATTTTTTATTCCCCCCCCCCATTTCTAACGTCCCGGAGAAAACGCGCAGCAAATCGAAACAAACTGTTAGCATACACTCTTTACATTCTTCATTAGTATCGTGACTGTAATAGCTTTTTACCGTAGAAATTGAGCGGTCTGGTAGTTCAGTGATTAAGGAGATCGAAAGGTCCCCAGTTCGAATCCCTGTCTCCCCGGGATTTTTCGTAGGCCCTTGACCTCTGGCACAGTTTACTGTGGAATGCGAAGTACGCCAGAACGCTTCTGTGGCTCGGATTCCACGTTAAACTGTAGGTCCCCTGTACCCGGTAAGATTGCCAGATTAGATTAAGATGGCTACGGCAGGAGCGGAATTTGCAGCCAATGGAAACCCTGTCACCATGTCATTACGACCACGCGGAATTATTTCTATTATTACCGTAGGACTTTTACGTTAGCGGGGGAGGACTGAGGTTAAAGACTGGGAAGGAATTCGGGCATGGCCTCTCGAAGAAACTATGTTGGTTTTCGCCTGTACTGGTTTCCGTAAACCACGGAAACCTAAATCTGGATAGCAGAATCGGATATCGAACCCGTGTCCTCCCGAATGCCAGGTCCATAGTTAATAGCACCAAGTTCGATGATTGTAATAATGTTAATGTTTTTCAAAATATAACCATCTCCAGTCACTTCCATCAACAGACATCTCTATCATTTAAATTCACGTAGAAAGAATAAGGGAATAACAGCTGCACCGCCAAGAAAGCTACACCTACAGAAACGTGAAGGATCTTTACTCATCGCTCTCTCAAGTCACATTCCATGTAACTGGTGCCTCTGACATATGTTAATTCAAGAAACAGAACGAGTTTCTATCAACAGTTTTTGCCACAGCCGCATGTTTACCATGCTCGACCAAATAAACACATATCAATCCGTGCGACATATCGCTGACCCCTCGGATATAAAATTAGTATCATCGGTTGAGTACCAAAGATAAATCGTGCAACGATTTTTAGGATTTTTTTTTTTTTTTTTTTGCCTCTGTCTTTAGGCTTTGTTGACGTCGAGACCGTTAGAGACAGGAAAAGACTAAGGACAAGGAACAGAGAGAAATGCGGCGATGACATTTTAAAGGAACCATCCTGGCATTCGCCTGTAATGATTAGGAAAACCATGGAAAACCCAAGTCTGGATGCCCGAACAGGGATTCGAACCCGCGTCTTCCCTACGGCGAAACCAGAGCATTCCGCTCACCCATCACGCTCGGCGACTTTTTATTGTTCCATCGGAAGTCTTCTACTTCCGTATCTTTACAACTACAGAATATACCCAATTAAAACAAAATAATGCATAAGAATTGAAATATTTTATTTTTAGTTTTCTTTTGCTTTAAGCATCCTTGATATTGAGTTGTTGTTGTTAGGCTTTCGGGCGCATAGAGATCGAGATCTTTAACGCCCTAACTCCCGATAAGGCAAAGTGGCTCAAAAATACTGTATGCATG
The DNA here is from genome assembly GCA_031002005.1 of Vandiemenella viatica. Lineage (NCBI taxonomy): Eukaryota > Metazoa > Arthropoda > Insecta > Orthoptera > Morabidae > Vandiemenella > Vandiemenella viatica. Next base: position 125,447,173 of record CM061919.1, read on the forward strand.
ACCACTGTAAAGTTTTCGGGTATACAGAAAGCAGAAAAATGTATATATATATTTTTTATCTGCTTAACGTGTCTCTAACAGCGAGGTCTTTAGAGACGGGAAAGGATGGGGGGCAAGGAATGGGAAGGAATTCGGCCATGGCCTTTTGAAGGAAGCATCCTGGCATTTGCCTGGAGTAATTTGGGAAACCATGGAAACCCCATATCTGGATGCCCGGACAGGGATTCTAACCGCCGTCCTCCCGAATGCGAGGAAGGTAAAATAATAAAATGTTAGCCCATAAGGAAAAATCCGAAATTCGCCAAACAGTGTCTGGTTGGCAGTAAGAAGGACAAACATCGTTAACGTGTAGGTCGTTAAAGACGGGAGAGGGTTGGCAACAAGTAACGGGAAGGAATTCGGCCATTAGCTGCTGCATGAACCATCCCGGTATCAACCCGGAGTGATTTCTGGATATCGTAGAAAACCGAAATCAGGACGGCCGAACGAGGACTTGAACCCCGTCCTCCCATTACCGCTCACCGACCAGACTCTGTTTGAATGTCAAATTCTGTCGCAAAGAAACTATAGTCACTCATATATGGCTACAGCAGGGGGAAGGGGGGGAAGTGACTATTTTTGCTCTTTTAAGAGTACTTCACCATCTACTTGAAATTAACCTCACACACACTCACAACAACAAATTTGATAAATGTGGATAAAATTCGCATCCGACTTCTAATAGAGCTAATCACCTTCTCTTCGTCAACCCAGGAGCGGAACAGCCTCAAACATTGACAGCTGAAGATATTGTGTTACAAAGAGGATCAAGGGAGAGAAAACATTCTCCCACACATTCGTATCTCGTGAAAAACTCTGCTGACCGCTGTCAATGAGAAGAGGGGGAGAGGCTTAAAAACAGCCACTCTGGCGACGCAGAGGGAGAAGTACATAATAAGAGGTCGGATAAGCGGCTTGCGGTACAGCCTTAAAATAAGCTGGAGAGGGCCTCGCAGGAAGAAAAAGGAAGAACGTCAGCGTGGCCTCCAAGTAAAATGAAGCTCACGGAGTCGAATTCAGCTCTGCGTAATAACATGTAAACAAAACAGTGGGGCAGAGGAGGAAAATACAAAACTTATCATGTACTCGCGACATAATTACGATATTCATAAATGATATCACGTGGTTTCCGACTCCGTAACGTAACTTTTTAAACGATTTGGGTCTTATTTGTATTACTTGGTACTTGCATAAAACAGTTTTTATACAAAATTCCAAAATCCATGTTTGTACAGTTTCCTTTGCAACGCGCAAATAAAAAGCGTATTTTCCATAGATCCCTTTATATATATATATATATATAAAATTGCATTTGGCCATATCAGCCATACAACCATCACAGTAGTGTTTCAACTTGTTTCACTATATATATTTATCATCTGTAACATTGCGTATTTTACAGTATGATCAACACAAGTCGAACACAACACTTAATCAGAAGCACCCACGCCCTAGATCTTCATTTTTAAATTCATTTATAAACTTGCCTGACACACAGGTCACTGAAGCTGCTTATCGTTTCTCTTACAACCATTTCTGCCTTTCTGATGAGATGAACGCTATTTGGTTCAATATTGGTCTTCTATCAGTTCTTGGTACACGACTGCAGTATTTTTGCAAGTGCCTTTGCCGCATTAGTTCCTTCGTCATTGCTTCATCTATTATTATATGAGCAGAGTCAATTTTTTTTTTAATTCCGGCAGTCGGCAAATTGTATTGCTGTCATCCCAGATGTCAACCAGAGGTTGATATCTGTTGCTTTTAATAACCCTTTCAACTTTATTGAGATGTTACTCCATAAGCATTTAAGGTTTTGGAATCTCGTTAAATTGTCATTTGTTGTTACAGTTTGACAGTTCTTGAAAATTATTTATTGTGTCAGTGATTGTTGATTGTTTGGTGCATTCTGCATTACCACATTGAGTCTGGTAACAGCCTCGTCTATTTTTTGTTTTGAGCCCAGAACAAGTAAGTCCGTGAGATGTATGGTGACATCTTCTCTGTATTACTCCCAGTTTGTTTGGAAACTATTGTATATCTTTTGATGCTGTTGTTCTTGAAGCTTGACTGACAGAAGAATCGGATTGTGATCAGCATTGGGTCGATATTTCCCTCCTCCAGCCTAGTCCTTTCACAACGAATACATCCAAGACAACCGGTTGATGTCTTGCCGTATTCAGGAAGTAAGTAGGTACGTCGGGCGCAAGCACTGGCAGTCGCGTCCAGGACTCCGGCCCTGGCGCCGGTCAGCAGACGCAACCTGAAGATGATGGCACGTTACGCCGTCGAAAATACGTTGAACTACGATCAATTGAACCGGATGCATGCCCAAGAGATCTTTAAGCATCATATTCGCCGGAAAAACCTATGATTTTATATTTGAATAAATTAATAAAGGTTTATTAAAATTAATGGAATGAGGTTTTGCTCATTATACTATGAAACCCATAAATTGTTTCAGCTAATTGGGATAAAGTCTAGTAGAATGCCTTCTGTGCAGCTCTAATTTGTGTTCCTGGTCGTATACGTTGCACTGCTAAGGGTGGCGTTTGAAGGTAAGCCTCCTGCGAACGTTAGCAGAAACTTTCCAGTCCGGTTACCAGCATGTCCGGTCGAACCCACACATCTCGCGCAGTTCACCGGAACAGGTCAGAGTGGATGTTTGCCAAACAGGCCAGCAGACGGCAAAGCGAGTTCCACGGACGAGGTAGCTGGTTTATGGTTGGACTTCTTTCTCATAGTTTTCGAGGTCTCTCCGATACACTTAATAGTGAAACTGTAATGTCATACTTTGGTATTTTATCAATGTAACTTAATCTACTGACAACACATCGAACAGAGAAAAATTATCTGCTGTTTTAAGTCCTGCATTTTGCTCAACAAAAGAACAAAATCCGAGTTTTCCGCCACCCTACACTATCATCTCTCTATCTGATCCCATTGAATTTTATATCTCCACTACCACGAAGAAAGTTAAAACGATCTCCATGGTAACGGACGGTCAGCATTCTGTATATGTATTATCGATACAGATATGTGATCACCTCAGTTTTCATCTAGAATATCAATGGCCAGGCTGGCCCATACCTATTCCTTATTACTTGAAAACGTCAGATCATTGTGTGTAAAACTTCTTTAAACAAATACATTGGATGTTTCTTAAAGATGTAATAAAAATGGTAAATTCAATATTACTATTAATTTACTTTAATCCATAACCAATATAATCCGTATGCTCAACGGGAAATATATACATGAAAGGTAATGTTAGTATGTGTGTCCACTATAGATTAACAATCTACTGGACCGATTTACGCACTTTTTTTCACATGCGTATCTTATGTTGCGATCGAGTGACATTGTTCATACCTGAAGACGTTAAACTACTTGCGATGGTGGAAATCATTTCATAAATGCCAATATCAGTATAAATGACCGAATATTTGGGTTCCAAAAAAGTAGTGGAAAGCGAGAAGTATCCCAAACAAAACGAAAAGCACTTCATAAATCGTAACACAAGACCTTAAACGCAAATCACGCTTGAAGAAATTTTTAAGGCATCTTCATGTGCACTTGTACAAGAGAAATTTAACACACTGTTAACCGTGTACCTGATCCTTTCACTAGTTATGTAACAGATCAATTAAGAAATGTTGTTGCTACTGTTGAGTGTTTGCATGCCCATTATTCTTTATCCACTCCTCAAATACGGATTTTGTTTCATCTTCCCTCTTCTTAAAGTAGAACTAGAAGATAACTAAAAAGATTTCAAACAGCCAACAAATGTATCTCTACATATATAAATCCCTAAGCGGTCTGTATCGGTCCCTTTGTTATAGCATCACAGCAAAAGTACCAGACCGATATGGAGGGGATTTTCATAGTTTGCAAGCTAATGGTCAGCTTAATATCTGCGGCATATCTTACCACTCACGTAACTGAGGGACGGAGCAAGAAATGATCATCTATTCGTAACCAGAACAGATAAGTGCCACAGATCTCACTGTCTCTAAAGCTGGCTTCCCACGATCCGCACATTTGCGGGCCGGGCCGATCCGGCTATCAATGAGCGGGCCGTGGAAATGGTCCCGCCTGTGCTTGCAGGATGGTGCGCCTCTATCCATCGCCCCGTAGGTAAACATGAAAAGTCCGGGTAACTGAAACGACACTAGGCTAGGTGGTGGGGAGGCGGCGAGGGCTAGTCTGTGGCGCGTCCTCATCCGTACACTTCGGCTAATATGGCGCGGCCTTGAAAACCACGCGCCGTGGGAGCCCACCTCAAGAAAGACACTCATTTCCTAACCTCAAAAGATACCCAACAAGATACATTAGACACTCTTTGGAATCTGTTAATGCTGTAGAAAACTTTGGTCATTTATTTCTTCAATTTTCAGAAATATAGTAAGTTATCTTCTTCTTCAACACTTTCTTACCAACATTAGGGGTTCGCTGCCTTTGATGAAATTTACTCATCGTTGGCATGGACAAATCTACAGTTTTGATTTTATGGCCTCATGCCTTTGCTAACGCCAAGCATCGTATATCTACTATACGTAGCCTGATAATGGAGGAAGTGAAATGTTGGCCATCTGTCTGCGAAATGTGTAACTATGTTCTATCTTTGATAATTGTATTTTTTGTTTGTAGTGTACCTTATGAGGTGACTGGAGACCATTCACGCATTCGCGTTGATAATTGCTGAAAACTGAATCAGGAACGCGGGGGCCTGGTCTCGAGTGCCGCCCAGTTGTACCTCCCGGATCTAGTGTGCGGCGCCTCAGAGCACTGAACCACACTGACGGGTCGAATAAGGTAAGTTGTAATACACGGAAAACGTAAATCAAACAACTACACCATTGAGTAACACATCAATAAATAGTGATATTTACTTCATGGTAAAGGTTGCAACGGTACTACATAAAGTCACATAACATTCTAACCATCGAAATTTGATCACATACACGTAAAATATTTCCTGCCGCCCCGGTAACGAGTTAGCTTGGCGTAGCGGGGGTAACCGGTTCGAGTCCGGCCCAGGGTATTGGTGGTTTTAATTAAGAGTTGTGTCCGATCTATGTTGTCCTTTCTCTTGAGATTATCATCAATACAAGAAGAGTCAAATGCAACTGAGGGAAAAGAAATACAGATGATACTGGCTGAATGGCCACAAAGCCAAATGCCATTTAAATGTATATATATATATTTCCTCTTCGTATTAAAATGTCCAATTTTCATGTAGCTCAATGAAAATTTGAGTAGCTGATTTCTAAATTACTCTACATTAGGTTAAAATATACAGAAAACGGAAATATAATTTTCCCGGGTTTGCATCCGGATTGTGTCATAAAAATAAGACGTTTCGACAACTTTTCTCATGTCTTCATCAGGTATCTTGTCGAAAGGTAGTTTTTTATGACACAAGATGGCCGCAAATCCGGGATCACTATCCTGCATTTACACGACGAATAAATCTTCGTTCACACATACAGAAAACTAAAATCATCGGAAATACTTAAAAGATTAGAAACTTCTTACACGATATTTGGGTTTTCCTTCTGCGGGATAATAATAGCTACCAGAAAACAGAATTAAAAAATAAATAATAAAGAAATGGTTAATGTGTTACTCCACACTCCTCCGTTCGCACGGGTAAGTGATGGTAGTCCATAAACGTTTGTGACGCATGTGAATAGAGGACGTATCGCTGGGCGTAAGCCGCGTTGTGATGATAACCTGGCGGCATTGTGTAACACTTATCGCGACCGTCCTCCCACATGTCACGCCGACTTAAGCCTCTTAGTGGAGTGAAGAGGGGGAGGACGGCACTTGTTAATCACGGCGACGTCCCCGCTGTGACACCCAGTGAGTCACGCAGCCCTCTACATTACAACTGCAACTTCTCGCTACCACCTTACCAACATACAATGCCCGCATTACAACGCAAATCTCTTGCGTATACCTGCAAATTGTTGGTTTCTCTTCGCTGCACATCGCCTCACAGTAATGTTCCTGCATCCAAAAAGGCTACGAAAATACATTCCCTGGCAAAGTATAGCACCCAGACAGGGAGGAAACGAATTGTAACTTCAAAGGTTGAGAGGGTATGTGTAGTTATTTCCGAGATTACAAAATCGAGTCAAATTTACGAAGAACTTGGCAGCATGAGCCCACTTATCAGTGTCACGTTGCACCCCATCTGGATGGCCACACCAATTCGGTTGGGAAGGGTGTCATAAAGCTGTGTAACCTCTCCCGAGGCAGGCTGGCTCACAGCTGTTATAACTGTTCCTTGATATCCTGGATACTGGCACTGAGACGGAGTTGAGGACCGAGCTGGTCCCACACCTGTTCTATCGGGGACGATCTGAGGATCTTGTTGGCGACGGTAGTACCCCAACATCACGTATACAGTTCATAGGTATATATAGTTGGAGTAAAACCGTAAGTGCGATGTTGAAGGAGTTAGGTTGGGAAGATCTGGAGCACCGAAGGCGTTGCTCTCGACGGAAGCTAATTGAAAAATTCTCGACTGACGTATTTCGGAATGACAGCAAACAAATATTGCTACCAGCAACATTCATATCTCGGAATGACCGCGAAAATAAGATAAGAGAAATCAGGGCCAGAACCGATTCATTTCAGTACTCATTTTTTTCCACGAGTGAGTAGGGAATTAATAGAAATGATTTACCGGGCGAGTAAACTTAAAATCCGACAGGAGTAGCTTTCGATAAAGCACTCCGGCCATCCTGATCTGGGTTTTCCAGGATCACTCCAGGCGAATGCTGGGATGGTTCCTCATATAAGCCCATGGGCGCCTCCTGCCATATCTCGTAAATCCTCATTTTTCCCACGAGCGAGTAGGGAATTAATAGAAATGATTTACCGGGCGAGTAAACTTAAAATCCGATAGGAGTAGCTTTCGATAAAGCACTCCGGCCATCCTGATCCGGGTTTTCCAGGATCACTCCAGGCGAATGCTGGGATGGTTCCTAATATAAGCCCATGGGCGCCTCCTGCCATATCCCGTAAATCCTTCCAAACTCTTACCCTTTCGGATAGGTGCAATGCACCCTCCGCCACACACTTTTAGTGAATCGCGGAATAATAATAAAAATAATAACAGACACGTGCCGTGTGAGGACGAGCATTATTATTATATTCTTTTTCTTCCCAATCAGGCCTGCTAGGACCACGTGCCAATATCAATTATTTACCCTGAGTTATTGTTTCTTCTTCCTTTCAATCCACTATCCCTTCATGATTTCACTGTGTTTCTTCCTTCTCTCTTCAGATCAATTCGGATTTCTTTCCTTTTCTCGCTAGGAATCCTTCCATACTTAATACCTTCTTTCTAAAGAGAGCTCTTTCAATAGTTTCCTCTTATATTATTTCTTTCCAAATCTTTCTTGACATCTTCAATCCACCTTTTTGTTGATTCTTTCCCCCCAAAGGTAGTCGAATATCTTGTTTGTTAATCTGCTATCATCCATTCTAAAGATATGTCCAAAAAAAAGCAAAACTCACTTTTCTTATTGAATATCTTATATTTTCTATTTTCATATATATTTTTTTATTACTTCTTAATTTACATAGTTCTGTTGGACACTTTTCTTGTTTCTTAGTTTATACATCGTCGATGTCGAGGTCATTAGAGGAGGGAAGGGACTGGGGCAAGGAACGGAAAGAAATTCTGCAAAGCCCTTTTGAACTAACCATCCCTACATTCGCCTGGAGTGATTTAGGCAAACCATGGAAAACCCAAATCTCGAAGGCTGGACGGGAATTTGAAATCACGTTCTCCCGAGTGCGAGGACAGAGCGTTACCGCCCACCCACCACACTCGGTCATCATTGGAGCGAAGATTTTTCTCATGATTCGTCTTTCAAGTAATTTCAATTTATCTATTCTGTAGTTCAATTGCTCTATTCATTGTCCTGTTGTAAATGGTACCATGATACTGTTGCTTAAGAGGTAGTACACGAGAACACATGATGTCCGTGACTTACAGTTGTGCTGTCAGAGTTCCCTCAATCCCTACCAGCCGTAACTTGAAGTCTACCCGCTGGATGTTGACAGGACTAACGCCACTGCGCCTTTCGAAAATATTGAAAGAATGGGTCCTTTGCCCAGGTCACCGCCATACCCGCCGACGAGGGTCGTCCGAGGCAGTGCAAAACCGCTCTTCATCGTTGAAACGCAATGCGACGCCGATCCATGTGTTCAGCGAGTCTGCACGGTTAGCAAGTTTAAAGGACTTGCAGGGTGACAGAGTGAATAAAATGATGATGGGAGACGAGTTTTTTGGAAGCAACTACACAAAAATACGATTAGAACCAGGTTTCAACATAATCAAAGTATTTTTTTGGCAGTAAATAAGCAAGAGGGAATATTAAAAAAAAAAAAAAAACTCGGATTGGAACAAACGACTCTTGCCTGCGAGCCTGATAGAGAAAACTCATTGATTTTCTGGGTTCTTTATGCCCAGCCAAAATAGTTCCTTGACGAAAATATCGAAAGCTGGGAAGTATGTGTACCACGGGGTTAACATTGCGAAGAAAACTACATAGAGGAGCAATTCTACTCGTGTTTTCACGGCAAATTGGCCTCTCATTCGGGAAGACCGGGTTCGAATCCCCATCCTGGCATCCAGATTTGGGTTTACAAATCAATCCAGGCAGGGATGATTCATTCAAGAAGTCATGACCGAATTCATTCCCGTTCCTTGCCCTCATTCCTTTCGTGCCTCTAATGACCTCGATGTCGACGAGGCGTAAAGACAGAACAAAAACGATCTAACTGAGTATAATCAGGGCTGTTGCAATCCTCTCGTACCTGGTGCTATGAGGTAGGGTGACACTGTCATTTTAGGTGTGCTTGTGATGAGAGCTAGTATAATTTGTTGTGCATGAGGCATAAGAAGGAAGACCATAACTCCGTTATTGATTACTCTTCTGGAAAAAAACGAAGATGACATCCAGATTTAACATAACCGACGTGCAAGTTAAATCGACACTTCGCATACCCGCTATTCATAAGCGGAGAAATGGGAGATTTGTTTTAAGCGAGACTGTTTGTAAGAAATTTACTCACTGCATCTCTTCTTTTCTGTTGCACAGATGGTTAGTATTTCTTTCATTATTAGAACCAACACGTTACTGTGAATTTTTTTGCTACAGCTTTACGGTTTGTCGACGTCATCAGCGGCAGGAAAAAAATGAGGGGCAAGAAAAAGAAAGGATTATTTTTTTTTTTTTTTTTAAGTTACCAACCCGGCATTCAACTGGACTGAATTCGGGAAATCATTGCGAATGGAAATGTGGATTGCCAGTCAAGGAATCAGCGCCGTGTCTTTCCGAATACCTGACTGGAATATCAACCGTTCAACCACCAGAATTGGTAGTTACTTAGTCCAAAAGCCGTGTGCACAACGATTATAGTTCTTCTTCACGAAAAATATCTAAAGCACATTCTGCAGTGTATAATGATTCGGTAAACGTCACTAGCACAAATTCAAGGAGTGGACAATGAGAATCGTGGAAACAATTTTCACAAGGAGTTAGATACAACTCACTGCGAAAGACAACGTGAGACTAGGTTTCGTCAAACACCATTTCATACAGTCTTATCTTAAGGTGCAAATATATCAGAAACAATATTTGATGTCCAGGGTGTTATTTCTTAAGTTGTAACGCTGTTCGATCCTTGCGGCGTCCTATCCACCATTTCGTCGCAATGCTTTTGCCAGCTGTTGACGCCAAACGCGAATGCACGGTGAGCTTTCTTGGCTCTATTTGGCAACTATTTCTCGCCAATTAAGGTCACTCACTTTCACCTTCTCAGCAATGCCGCACAAGCAAAGCTAACGATGACAGGCATATGTGTACACACTGTCGAGTTTCTGTATGAACAACTGGAAACACGCTTATGATATCAGCATACCACACCTGTGTGTTGGATTGTCTCGCTGGAGGAAACGACGACTGGAATCCGGCTTCGGGATATGAGTGGTTCTAATGCTTTGTTGTATGTATGCCAAACACCGAATTTAATGGGAACCGGTCTTTAAAAGAAAACTTGAGATAAAAATTACTGTTACTAAAACTGCACTAGTAGAAGACTTAAACAACCGCATTGATTTCATTAGGAATTACAGACGGGGGGAAAAATATTTTCAATTCAATCGGTATAAATGTTTTTTCCTCTCTTCCATTAAAATTCAGTTTAATATGCTCGTAAAACAAAAACAAATCGTAATATTCTGAGTCGAACTTGCTTGTCATTTAATGGCAACTAATTTTGATGTTTCCAGTAGCTGATAAATTACTCAACTGATAGAGCCTTGTATTTACAGTTTTCACTGCCAGGATTTTAATGTAATTACTCTACAGTGTCACAATTTGTTTCTGTAATTAACTGTTATTTAATTATTTAATGAGGAGTATGCGAATCAAGAACTAAGCAATTTAATTATACTTACAGTTGGTTTCTACAGTATTCAGCAAAATTGTAAGCATTAGACCTAGTTATGTACCGTAATTGGCAATATTTTAAAACATACATATGAAGGTTATCTGTAAATGGATAATTATTCTGGTTCTCAATCGATTTTTTTTTTTTTTTTTTTTTTTTTTTTTTTTTTTTTTTTTTGCTAATGACTTTATGCCTCGTTGACGTCGAGGCCATTAGAGACGAGAAAGGACTGGGGGGAAGAAACGGGAAGGAATTCGGCCATTGCCTGTTGAAGCAGCATCCCGGCATTCGCCTGGAGTGATTTGGATAAACTATGGAAAACCCAAATATGGATGACCGGACGGAGATTCGAACCTGCCTCCTCCCAAATGAGAGGCCAGAACGTTAACCGTTCAAACCACCACGCTCGGTTTATTAAACAAAACTTACCTGATAGGCGACAATCCAAATTTATAAAATTCATATATGCAGTTTATCGTATCCGGCGTACAAAGAACAGTGAACTGCTGTATTGCAATACTATCGGCAGAACATGAAAGAAATATGTTTGCAGGAGTTACTGCGTTAATTTTATTGATGCACAACTACAAATGTCTTCAGCATTAGGGAGCGTCCATAAACTACGTGAATCGATTCTGACCTCTCTTGAATCCATCCTTCCCTCCACGTTAGCCTGACATGCTTTTGCTTCGATGATTAAATCCCTTCCTCGTGTGGTACGTAACTTTTCTTCCGTATTAATTTCAGAAGACATCATGTACTGTTTCTCACGGCAGACTGGTCGTTAAAATTATTGCACACATATTGAACACAACTGATATTTTCGTTCCTTTCTATAATTATAAATATTCTGAATGAAATGTTGACACTGATCACTCCTTGCAAATGATCAATTAATGGGGAAAACCTTTTCTTCTTAAGATGTTACTAAAAACGTTCTCACCGAGCGTGGTGGTGTAACGGCTAGCGTTCTGGCCTCGCATTCGGGAGGACGGCGGTTCGAATCCCCGTCCGGGCATCCAGATTTAGGTTTTCCATGGTTTCCCCAAATCAATCCAGGTGAATGCCGGGATGCTTCCATCAAAAGGCCATGGCCGAATTCCTTCCCATTCCTTGCCCCCTCATCCTTTCCCGTCTCTAAAGACCTAGTTGTTATAGGAGACGTTAAGCAGTTAAAAAAAAACTAAGAAGAACTTCAATATTTGTTTTCTTTTGCTCCAGTTTCCCACATTACCAGGGAATAATTCTTCGATCTGTTTAAAAGATTGGATAATAAAAACTCGTTGTAAATACTTTTCCATAAGCCTCGTCAAGTTTATTCTACAGCGTCACATCACACGTTGGACTCGAAATAATACTTCAGCGAGCACTATTATTAAAGTTGCAATGAATTCTCATGACAGAAAAAAATTAGAATTATTTTATCAATGAGCGGTGTAGTCAAACGCGGCAGATCCTGATCAAAACTGTTTTATTTCAAACCAACAAAACAATACGAACTGTAACTCACTTGGAAAATCCAGAGAGACTTGCTGTAAGCGAATTTGAGTCTAGGTACGGTATGTCTAATGTTCTCCGAATCATAACGTGCCGTTAAACGTACCTCAACGCTATGACGTCAAGACACACGCATGCGGAGCACTGTTGCTATGTAGGTTTTCGAAATTACGTACGGAGATACCCGAATAACTGAAATAAATATCCACATGCTGTTGTGTGTTCTGTACCTTATTGTAAGCGTGACGAAAAATATGAATGAAAAACTACGTGGCTTGCCTCTGGCACCCCCCCCCCCCTTTTTCCATAGTCCACCATAACTTTCTACCCAACCTCCGCTCCCCCTACCCCCTAGATGGAGCCACGTAGTTAATGGACGCTCGCGTATCAGAGTTGCTGCGTTTTGTGTTTCCTAGCGCCAACTTCTCATATGCTGCGGGAGTGCTCAGGGATTTGTTTAGTTCGTCAACACTTGCGACGTTGGCGAGACGATCTGAGAAGCCGGATTCCAAAGTATCGGTAATGACCGGTTTCAAGCACATTTATTGCCTATCGCTGTTCGAAGTCTCGTGTAGCCTTGTTAGGCTCTCTTGAACCGTTTCGTTCTCTCCTCCTAAGTTTCTCTCTTGTCGATTGTATATATATACAATAGGGAGATTTCCCGATTGCCTTAGTCACGTCAAATCGCTCAGGCAAAGCTAATTCTTGCCTCCGTACCACGGTCCAGCCTGCTAGTCTTTAAGCATTATCCCCAGAGAAAATGGAATTAGCCTTTGTCCACAGTCAGTGACTTCCACAATGAGCATTCCTTACGTACAGTTCAAATACTTAGGTACTGAATCAATGATTGAATTATTATTGGCTTTGTCTGTTTAGCGCAAATAAAATAAAAAACCATAAATATTGCAATCAGTTACTTCCTACCATAGACAATATACACTATACTGCGTTCACTCTCAAGAAACGGCTCAAGGTAATGTTCCCCTAGTCCGGCTCCTCACCTTACAAACTCCCTACCGTTGCCCACGCTCTGTCCAGGAAGGGGTGACAAATTTGTTAGCGGATATTATTTACCTTTCGCATGTAGGGCTAAGGTCAGCAAAGTGGGGATAAAGCACAGTGACCTTGAGCCGTCTCTGTTAACTGAACGCGCTATAATGGTGATAAGTTTTAATCTTGTAAAGTAACTGAAATCACAGTTTCACGTTCAGTGAAACAGTTTGTACAAATTACATAGCAAGAAGTTTTGAAGACGACAATCCGAATATTGACAGGTATAAAGGCATGGAACTCGATTTTCCTTTATACCATATCTTCAGCGCATTTGGTATGTTTGTTTTCAGGTCAAACTTTACAAATGCGTATTATGGCGTTTCTTTAATAAATATGCTACAATAAAACGTGTTTGCATGAATTTCTGAGAGATCTGTTTCACGGTTCTATGATACATAATAACATACGGAACGGAAGCTGTAGTATTTTTAACTTGCAGACGGACGTTTGTATACATGCAGCACCCTCTCTTATAAGAAGCACTGCATGAATTGCAAAATGAAGATATCTACAAGAAACAACTTACTGCGCAAATTAGTTGGATCACAGTGGGGCAGTCAACCACAAACTATAGGTACACCAACAATGGCCCTTTGTTACTATGTTGCAGAATATGCATGCCCATGGTACTCATCATCTCACACCAAACAGGTGGATGTAGCCCTCGATAACACCTGTAGACTAGTAACAGGCTGCCTAAGCCTACCCCAGTTGACAAGCTTTACCAGCCTTCGGGGTCTGTACCGCCCAGTATCCGCAGAGAAGTGGCTGCGAACAAGGAGAGGACAAAAGTAGAATGGGAAATCTCTCATCCACTGCACGGCCGTACACCACCAGTTCAAAAAAAACCTTCCTGAGAACATCGTGGGAACTAATTGGGTCACCTGAAAAGTAGAAAATGAAGGTTCCTAACATCTTGGGACCACTGACAGTTGTAGAGCGCTTGCCCCTGGTCACGCAGAGGACTGGAACGTCTGGCGATCCTTAAATATATTGCGAACATGAGGGGGCAGGTACAAGGAAAATCTAGTGAAATGGGGTTATACTGATGCTACCAGAATTAAGTGCGAATGTGGTGAGGACCAAACCATGAACCATATGCTCGAGTGCCCAATGTGCCCATCATCCTGCAACAAAGATTATCTGTTTCGCGCAACACCGAATGCATTTGAAGTTGCGAAGTACTGGGTGAAATGTGTTTAAAGTTGTTAATTTTCACTGTGTATTTGATGTTTATGATTCGAGAATAATAATAACTGGGTGCTATATAAACTTGATGACAATTCGTGTTGAAATATAGAAGCCAGACCGTGATTCGCTGAGTAATGACGGAGAGGCCCCAAACCAGAATAATTGGTACGCAAGAGGCGATCTTTGAACACACTTTACATCTCCAGCTTCACAGTAATTAAGGTGCAATAATTTAATTTTCATTAAATATTATATTTATAACTATAGCCTCAAAAGAGCCATCACAGCTCTATAACAGCCCGCCTTTGGCCCTCAGCCAAAGGAATGAAAGGTGAAAAAAAATTAAAAAAATACCCACCATGAAGAATTTAGTGTGTTTGGATTTATATAGTTTCAGATTAGTTATTTCCAACACGTCCAATATTATTTTGTAAACATATACCGAACAGAGTATTCATGCGTGTGAAATGAATGCGTATCATTGATAGAACGCTGAATACAGAGGAAGAATATTTTTCCTTGCCGAAAGCAAACCGGTAATCGTCATGGAAATTGCAAACACTGCTTTTATATAAATAACACTAAAAACAAAAAAATAAAAAGCCTAGAGGGAAATATAGTCAATACGCTGCCGTATCAGTTTTTAAGAGCCGGAAATTTACGTATGTTGTTTGAATACGGAGTTGTGAGGTCGTAGACAACATTTTTTTTTTTTTTTTGGGCACATTTATAAGAACATATTCACGATAAAAATGAAAAATAATGACAGTGTCATAATACCGAGAAAGCTATGTGGTTTTGTTGTAAGAACGGAGAATTTCCCGGCGTGTGCTTGAAATGAAGTCTTCACGGGTGTACCGCCGGATAGTGTTTTGAAATTCCGGATTGCTTCTTTGACACAACTTTTTAATTTAACAATTTGGCAGACAAAACTGCACACCATCCGAAAATGAACGGACGATGGCACATGAAATCTCCCAGGATCAACGCAATCACCGCTCTATGTCTGAACTACTTTTTAACTATACAAAAACTGTTTCTAAAATATACAAGTACGAATCTCAAACAAGCGCAACGCTACCACTATTCAAATTCCAAAACAGCTTCTGTTTTGTGATGCCGCATGAAGGTTGACGAAATGACGTTACTTTAAAGGAAAAAAAACTAACAGAAACAGCATTTAGTTTTTATAACCACACAGAACGATACAGATTAATACTATTATACTATCGTATGTTATCCGGAAAAGGGTGACGTATTTGCCTTGTCTGTACTGGTTTTAACTCCAAGGTTTTTAAATGTAATGTGTTGTTTTGCTTATATATCAAGATAATGGAGTCAGAGGGTGTAATATGGAGCTGGCTCGTTCAGTCTACTCTTCCCCATACTACGGACGAATCACCAACAGTGGAGCGGTCTCATGGCTCAGTGATTAACGTGTCTGGCGTGATCGATAAGTCGACGGTTCGAATCCCTTAACCCGAACTTCACCTCTGGCACAGCTTGCCGTGTAATGTGAAGTACGTCAGAACGCTTCCGCGGTTCGGATTCCACGATAAATTGTAGGTACCTTGCACCGGTAGGTTTGTCGGACTAAGGCGGTTAGGATAGGGGCGGAATGCGCAGCCAATAGAAACCCTGTCGCCAGGTCATTTCGACCACACTGCAGAAAGATTTGATATTTAACCTAGGACTTTGGTACACAATCTGGGAATTATGAATTATACAGTCCCGTCTCTCCTACCCTGCTTACCAAGATCGAGCGTCGAAAATTTCTTCCCCCATGGGGGTTCGAAGCGGCTAAATCTGTTTTATTTTATTATTATTATTATTTTTATTTGCTTATGGCTTTACGCCTTATCGACTTCGGGATCATTAGAGGCGAGATAGGACTGGTGGCAAGGAACGGGAAGGAATTCGGCCATGGCCTTTTGAAGGAAGCAGCCTGACATTTGCCTGTAGTGATTTGGGTAAACTATGGAAAACCTAAATATGGATGCCCGCACGGGATTCGAATCCGCGTCCTCCCTAATGCGAGGGCAGAGCGTAATCACTCGCCCACCACGCTCGGTGCTAACCTTGCGTAAGGCTCCAGACATCACCAGGCTGTGGCAGAGATCTAGGCTTACGATGAGTGTAATTTAGTATCAACAGACAGGTATGAACGAGTCATACCAATAAAATCACACAATTATGAAAACGATGTCGAGCTGCAATTCTTGAAAAATTGAGAGCAGCACGATCACTGCGCCTCTGACGTGTAAACTGAGAATCAGCAACCGTTCAGTATATTATTTGCTTTGTAATAATCCTAACAGAGATTTCGATTAATGTGGTGGACGGTCTGTATTTTCCGTTAAACTCCAATGAACCGCGGGCGGTGCATCCCTTAACGATAATGGAGGCCGGTGAGGGGCAGGTAGCGGTTTATTGAGCGCTGCGGGCGAACTGCTCGGCAAACACAGCACACGCGCTCATTAATACCGACCACCTGGTCGCAGCGGGCCCCTCAGGGCCTTTCCACGCAGCACGTGACGAGGAGGGAAAGACGGGCACCCACACTCCACCACAACATCACGGGAACAGCAATATCTCTCAGAACTTAATTTCTCCTCGGAGAGCTTCATGTCTCTTTCTTCTTAGTCGATAGGATTGCATTTTTTCTAATTGTCATATATAGCAGAACAGCTATGACGACTGCCAACTCGTCAGCCA